>CM062816.1:1026646155-1026786155 GCA_031772625.1 Pinus tabuliformis | reverse complement strand
ATAAGCCTCCTCGGTCTGTATCCTAGTCCAAAGCTGGCCCCAAAGCTCGCGCCTAACTCAAACCTCATCTGCCCCCAAGGCCCCAAGGCAGGCATCTGGTACAGTGCTCAATGTCACTGGGCATCTCGCAAGGTTGGCCCACTCCCTCCACAATTCACTAAGGCGCACAACCCCAGGAATAAAAGTCCTTACACCCCTACCAAACTTCAGCATCCCAATACAATACTAGGAACCTAGCCTAGAACATGAGGCACTTGGCCTCCTCAAGATGGTCCCATAGCCTTTCAAGAGCTATCCATCAAGATCTATACAAGACAAAGGAACCACTGGCATATGTAGTGTTGATTGAGTTTGTCCCTAGCCCGTATGGTGTTACTTGTTCTCCCTCGTGCGTATGGGCTTGCACGAGATCATCAAATAAACCAACCCTCTCGGCCCATTTGTGGAGTCCTATCAATCATCACGCCTCAACATGCGTCCAATGCATTAGCTATACCATCATAGTATCATAGAAAATAGTTCACATGTGCATGTCATCATGAGAACATTGACCATTGTTAACCACAAAATTATGAATAATAACGAACTACATGCTCATGCATGTCATAAATTTGTATGCAACTATCACATGCTTCACCTCATGAAATACCATCATAAGTTATAATATTAAAATATTAGCATCAAAGACATATCATGATTTTACATAATAAATCAACCATATGTCAATAAACCTCATGTTATAGCATCATAATTCCTATGCCACATTATGCATATCATATGCATCATGAGTATTCAACATTAAATACCTATCATCACGTAGTAAATGAATATGTCAATATATCTCGACATAATATCATAATGTCTATGCATATCATCATCATCATAAGGATACATCATCACTATAAGAACCGCATGTGAATCATTATCCTCCTACCATTATATCACGAAACCTTATCTAACATTATACTCAACATCATAACAATTAATTAAACTAAACTAAAATCATAGTGTACGATTTAGATGTATCATAAAGTTTAAACAATGAAACATGATTTAGATGCTCCATAAAAGTATCTGTCTTAGCTAATTAAGCACTCCTAATTAGTTCATTACACATTTTAATCAAGTAAATAAAGAAAGTCATCTACATCTTCCCAGGTGACTGACCCTGGGCTATATTGGTATCACTGGACCTTGACTTGCTCAAAGTAGCAACATGCACTAGTGTGGCATGGATTTCAATTGAGTGCTTTGCACCAGATCACAATCATGATGATTCCAGACAGCCTAGTCAATAAACCCATCCAAGGTAGTCTACTCTTATTCTACTGTTTGTTTTCCATATCGACTGTTGGAGCCTAGCTAGTATATTTACCATTCAACATAGTTTACTAGATACACTGGTCCAATTTAAGTTTAATTTAAATCATGTGATATTTACCTTCTGCCAGTGCAATTAGATATTGACACAGGGATTCCTAGCTTGATCTTAGTTTGTTGTTCCCTATTAGTACAAGGCTCAAGGTCTCCTCTACTAATCTTGGTTTGTTGTTGGTATGAATCCTCCCAAGGTTGCGAAGAAGCTGACAAACTATTGGGCATTTATAACTGGAATTCATAGTGTCCCGTTTCCAGCAATCTTTTTGAAATTCGGCATCCTCAAGTCGCATATTCCTATTTCTTAGACAACAGTTTCTAGTTCGGTTTAGAGAGCCAACTATACCTTCAAATCATAGTCTATGGTAAGCAAGAATATCATTGTGGTTGGATTGATTTTCATAAGAAAATCCCCCAAATTCATACCAAAATGTGGTGAGGAGAGTGGAATGAGTGCCCTTTAGGCCGCACCAAAATGTTGATGAAAGATCAGGGTAATGGTGCCAATCTTTTTCAATTTCAGAAACAAGAGATTTGACATATATAAAAAAGGCACTCTCTCCAATTAATTGAACATGTTGTTCATATGGGATATGCATGCTGCTCAAGCTAGATAATTCGCTTCTATTTGAGTAATGACTTGCAGTGGACGAGAGCAAATAAAGTGCGCTTCTATTTGAGTAATGACTTGCAGTGGACGAGAGCAAATAAAGTGAGAGAACTAATAGCAGATCTCACAGATCAAAGGAATGGGAAGAAAAAAACTTATCTGAACCATATTCCAGGCCATACATGTAAATTGCCCAAAATTATACTAAATGATAGAGGCTGAAGAAGAGAGGATGTAACATTTTAATTATTGCTAGAAGGAAATGATCAGACCAATAGATAGCAAAAGTCTGCAACTTCAAACAAGATGTTGAAATTTTAATTATCAAACTAGTAAGTAACAATTCCTGCAAATTCAATCTAGATTTTTATTCATTATTTGAAAAAATATATGGATTTCATGTTTCTGCAAATTCAAGCTCCATCTGTAATTATTATTTGAAAAAATTATGGATTTCGGGTTTCTACAAATTAAAAGACATAAGATGAATGGGTAACAAAATTCTTCAAATTCAAACAAGAAAGTGTGAATTTTGTCATATCTGAAATGAGATCACACAAATCCTCAGTAATTTTATTTGAATTCTCACATCATTCAACAGCTCAATTCTTCCTCCTTTGAATTTCATCACGAAAATTAAATAGTGGTCCACCAAATGAAATAATCTCCGCCAATTTAACTCAGTGGTCCAAGGTTTCAAAGAAACTCCACGAAGTTGTCAGAGAATTCAAAATAGCTGTGATGATTGCCCATTTTTCAAAGCTTTTGAGGGTTTCCTCAACAAAGATTCTAATCTACAGTTCCAGAATGACCACAAGGCGTAGACCAAATTGCAGTAAACCTTGTTAATAAGGCCTACGCCTAACATTTACAAAACAGATCCATGCTAGGTCCAGGTCAGACTAAAAGCAGAAAACTGAGCAGTAGAGGGTCACTTCGTTTTACATATGTAATATTGAAAAAATAGAATGCAAACACTGCCAAATCATGAAAGGGAAAAAAAACAAAAAAAATCCCTAATGGTTTTAAGGCGTTAAGAGTTATGAGATGTGAATAGTTTATCCATCACTTTTTAAGTCCAGAAAAAAATGTCTTCCTCTTGTTTCAGGGATCAATAAAGTGGGCTTAGATCCTAAAAAATGTTACTCTCATTTCACGTTACATCAGGTGATCATTTCAAGACTACATAGTGGTTGTTTGATCACATGAAAATCAAACCCAGAATATAACAAATCCATATCTTTGTGCATTTGCATGTTTCATCACTTTGGAAAATTCATGTGGTTATATATACTGCAATTTGTTTACTTAATGCATAACCCTCCTTGATGTCAATATTACTTCATAAGGCATCACATCTTAATGAACAGGGCAGTGGAAAGACTACCCTAGACAAATAGGCCAGAGGAAAGACAAAGCCAGACACCAGTGTCATTTTACTTTTGTATTTTACTTGGAAAGGATGGGAACTCATACCTGAAGCATAACAAAGTTTTCAAGATATTATTACAAACTACTAATAGCACATATGATCTGAAATATGTGTGTAGCGCAGTCAGTTATACTGTCCTCCCACACACATTGAATTGATCACGTAGCCAAAGACACAATCGAACAGATAAGAATAGTACCCCTGAATCTAGGTCAATTTCCAGTAAGTCGAAAGTATTGACAAGCTGAAGAGATCTCTACAAATTGCTCTGCACATTCCCTGAATATTAAAAATGCGACATTGTCAACATTTAAGCCGATTCCCAGAAATTAAGGTTATTGACCCGAACTTGTGGGACAAGGGTGACTCATATCGTCCCGTTTTTCCAGGTAAAAACAGCTCTAAATCCTGAAAGAATTTTAGAAATTAAATTGAAAATTAGAGTTTCGCTTTGTCTAAATCCAATTAGAATTATACAAATCATATCTAAAATTAGAGTTCCATTTTATCCTTTAGTTAATTTTACAATGATCCAGTTTTTCTTTAAAACCTTTCCTCTCAAAAACCAACCCAAAAACCAGCTAGATTCACCACGAGCCTTATGCTACCATGGATTTTAGATAAATGATGAAATGGTGTGGAAGGAATTAAAACTAAAAATTATATTCTTTTAACAATCCGCAAAAATATATCAAATATATACAAAAATGAATGTGTATCGTTGTGCAGATAATAATTAACAAATAGATAACAAAAACAAAACATTTCTGAAATGACAGAGAGAGAGACAGGAATTCAATACCTTTAACAACTTGTATGCATCCTACTTGCAACGAGACTATGACAACACTTTACTTCATTGCAATTTTGTTATTTAGAATTCAAAAACAAAAAAAAACACTTAACCTGGAAAGCAATCCACCCAATGCAATTAAAAAAAATTTAGGACCTAGCTTTACCTTAACTGTTATTGATTAATGACTGATGTGTGTAGAGCTTCTCTCTACTATATTGAGCCCTGCAACTTTCAAAAACAAATCCATTGTTCTGAGAATGATCAATAGGCTATAGTCTATACAATATCGAGCACGGATCGGCAATCCACAAATGCAATTTTAAAAAAAATTATTATGAGCCCATAAATCATATAGTTTCACCTTATTTGTTTTTAATAATGAAGGAAATCTATTTGTTTTTAATAATGAAGGAAATCAATGAAGCTTCTCTCAACTATGTTATACATGATCAAATCTAAAAGACTGTCAAAAAGAACAAATAAACTAGGATCTATACTAATTAGAACCAAGTCAACAAAGAAGTCACCCGATGCAATTAAAAAAATCAATGGGTGCATTGCAAACATAACTTGACCTGTGGGTTATGGGCCCACTGGATACAATTAAAAAACATGGATGCATTTAGAACATAGTTTTACCTGTTCAAATGAGTTTTTCTCTTCCAAAAATATAAACTCCAAATATTGTGAGCGAGGAACAAATAAAGTATGTCAGCAAAGCTATTACCTACTCTGTTAAGCTATGCAATTTTCTAAAGAATAAACTCATCTGTGTGAATGGATAAAGACCAACATTAACTACCCTCACCACCAATTCACAATTAAAATATGAAAACAAAAATCCCTCTAAAATAACGATATGAATGCCACATCAAACACAGTCTCGTACGACGGATATAGACAAGTATAGTGTCTGGACTTCGACCTCATACAGGTTTTTTTTTAGTATAGATTTTGGGAACTAGCCAATTAGGTATAAATTTACGACAGAGAACCCAAACAGGCTCGAACCTACAATCTTGGTGGTTTTCATCTTACCAATGGGCGGACTGAATACTCACCCATTTTTTTCGATTGAATAATCACCCATTTTGTTTTTTGATTCCCTTGTTGCCTGTGGTTACTTTACCAATTATGACTGGCCTCCTTCTCATATCATTAATCCTTGACTAATATATATATATATATATATATATAACACTGTAACCCAGTTTTCTTTTAGACTTCAATTAGATTTTGGCTAACATCTGTTAATAGGTTAATGTTTTATAAAATGGCAGTTTGCAACCAGCAAACATACATCTTCTTGTTTGTTTGTTTTTTTTAAGAGAAAGTTATACCATACATTATTCGATATAAATGAAATAGTGACTCGTTTATTCAAATTAACATTCTAGTTTTATGATTCACTGCAACTCGCACCAAGAAGGAACCTCCCAGTTCAGCTTTGGGTGAGCCAGAATTTGAATTAAAGAATTTTTTATAATAGTCCTAACTTATTCCAGAATAACTATTACAACAAGTGGATTCATAAGTTTTGTTCCTAATAACCATATCTCAATTACTTTTCAGATACAAAGTAATTATAACATAATCGTGTAAACCTTTCTTTCTTTTAATTGATTATTCGTTATACTACAAACAAAATCATAATTTTCGTACTAACTACTCTCATCAATGCATGCACGCTCTTTTTTTGGATAAATTATTTAGATCAAAGTTTTTCTACATTAAAATGTCTATAGGCCCTAAGAGTTGAACCTAAGCTCTGATACCATATGGAACAGCCATGAAATAACAACACATAATTAATTAGATTTAATCAAGCGATTTATAATCAACTAGTTAATATCAATTTCAAAAATATATGGGTAGAGAGAAAACTTACCTGTGGAACGCTAGTTGAATGCTAGTTGAATTCTTCTACCTACAAAAAAGTCTTGGGGATGACTCTCCACCCAACCGTAGGCTCAGTTGCACAAAATCCTGCTACAAGTGGCCACCCCCGAGCCCTCAATCAATGTACTACTGACAGGGTATCATTTGTCTCACAACACTATTCTCCCAAGAGAATGGATGATGGAATCATGGAATGATCGAATGCCTCTCATCTTCCTCCCCATCTATTAAATAGCGTAAACATTGGAAGGGGAACCACATGCACACACTCCGTGTGTCAACATGCAACTTTATTGCTTTCCTGTTTTATTCTTTTGTTTTTAGTTTTTGATAGCTTTACTGATTTTCACTACTTTCTTGTTTTATTTCTTATTTATATTTATTTAGAGCATGTAATTAAATCATTTAATTATTATTCATCATTTATTTACTATTTCTATTTTTTTTTTTATTGTTTATTATTTATTTAATATTATGTTATATTACTTATTATTTATTATTTTTATTACTTATTGTTTTTATTATTTATTATTTTTATTGTTTATTATTTATTATTAAGGGACATTAGAAGTTGCATGATTATCAAATAATATGAAATCCAGGATAGCTACATTCAGCCTTAAAGGAAAAGTAAACATTTGGTGGGAGGATGTGAATAATTTCAAAGGCATTTGAGAATAGGAGCTAACTTGGAGTGATTTCAAGAGACCTTTCAGAAAGAAGTATCTATCTAAAAGATACTACGATGACAGGGAAAAAGAATTTTATGAGTTGGAGATGGGATCTGTGACTTATGAGGATTATACTAGCATATTCTTGGACTTGTTGAGATATGTGTCGTATCTTAAGAAAGAGAGTGCAAAGATTCATAGATTCATCAGTGGGTTGTCGGTATCATTCAAAGACAAGATTGAGTTTTATGAGCCTAGATCGTTGGAGGAAGCCATGAGAAAGTTGAAACATTGTTATCATAAATTGAAGCATAAGAATATGTCTAAGCAGGATTTGAAAGGTGATGAGAAGAATAAGGGAAAGTGGGTTTAGAAGAGAGGAAAACCGCGGATACAAATGACAATGAGAGTGAAGCACCGCACAAGAAATTCAATGCAACTGATAGAGGACAAGGATTTCAGTCTGAGGAGAAAAATAAGGGTGATGGAAGGAACCCTTTGCAGCATTGGACTTGTGGTAAGGATCATCGTAGGAGATATTGTCTGCAACATCAAGGTGGTAGACCACAAATATACAATGCTTAGGAGGCATAGACAATTGGGTATGTTGGAAAAAGTATCCCATAGATTTATGCAGCATTAGATAATAGGCATGCTCATCATCAGACATATATTTTTGAGATGGAAAGTAAGATTTGTGATCAAATTGTTTCTATTTTGATTGACCCTAGATCTAACTATAGTCATATCAGTCTTGACCTGGTGGATAAGTATGGTTTGAATAAGTAATTCCATGCAGAATCTTGGTTGGTGCAGTTGGCTATAGGTACCAAGAAAATAGTTCATCATTGGGTAAGAGCATGTGCATTTGAGTTTAATGGTATGTCTACATCAGCGGATCTCAATGTGCTTCCATTGGGATCATACAGTATGTTTTTGGGTATGGATTGGTTGTACATTCAAAGGACTAAGGTAGATTTCTATGATAAGGCTATTGAGTGCTTGGATGATGATGGAGAGAAGATAATCTTGCCCAGTAAGAAGAAGCCTACATTAGTGAGGATGGTTACAACTATGCAGCAAAAACACAGTAGGAGGAAAGGATGTCTATTATTTGTGGTTGATATTTCTAGTGACAAAGGGAAGGATGTTGAGGATGTGAAAGTCTTGAACAGGTATCTGATTTTGTAGCAGTTTTAGGATGTGTTTCCAATAAAGATCTCAGAGTAACGGCTCATAGGGAAGTGGACTTTTCTATTGAGTTGATGCTAAGAGTAACGCCAACATCAAGGCATCGTATAGGATGAGCAATCCAGGGTTAGTGGAATTGAAGTTGCAGTTGAAGGAAATGATTGACAAGGGATATATTATGCCAAGTGTGTCACCTTGGGGTGTACCATTATTGTTTGTGAAGAAGAAGGATGGTACTCTTAGGTTTTGTATTAATTACAGGAAATTGAATAAAGTGAAAATTAAGAACAAGTATCCATTGTCACGGATTGATGACTTGTTTGATCATTTTAAGAGAGAATAAGTGTTCTCAAAGATTGACATGAGATCAAGATATCATCAGGTATGAATTAAAGAAGAGGACATATATAAGACTACTTTCCGAACCAAGTATGGGAATTATGAGTTTTTTGTAGTTCCTTTTGGTCTAACTGATGCTCCAACTACTTTCATGTGTTTGATGAATAGTGTGTTGCATTCTTATCTAGACAAGTTTTTGATTTTATTCATTGATAACATATTGATATATTCTATGAATGAGGAAGAAAATGCAGAACATTTAGTAGCATCATTAAACTTGTTGATAGAGCATCAGTTGTATGCCTAACTTCGGAAATGCATTTTATTTCAGACAGAGATACATTACTTGGGGCATTTGGTTTCCAAAGAAGGTATAAGAGTGGACCGAGAAAATATCAAAGATATCATGGAGTAGGCAAATACTAGGAATGTGGATGACGTTAGATCATTTATGGGATTATAAGGTTACTATAGGCAGTTCACCAAGAACTTCTAATGGATTTCCTATCCTATTACATCCTTGCAGTGAAAAGGGAATAAATTTGAATGGACAGAGGAATATGAAGTTAGTTTTGATCAGTTGAAGCAGTTGCTTACAAATGCTCCAGTACTGAAGATTCTAGATCCAGATAAATAGTTTGTGGTTTGTAAAAATGCTTGCAATAGGGGAATTGGTGGAGTCTTGATGGAGGAATGACATGTAGTATGTTACAAGTCAAGGACATTGAATGAGCACGAGCATAATTGTGTGAGACATGATCTTGAGTTGGCAGTTATCATTCATGAATTAAAGATGTGGAGACATTATCTTATTGGTAGGCAGTTCATCTTGATGAGTGATCACAGTGGATTGAGATACTTGTTTGACCAACTAAATCTGAATGTTAGGAAATCTAGGTAGTTAGCTACACTCAGTGAGCTTGAATTCGAGATCAGATATTTTAAGGGGAAAGATAACATGGTTGTAGATGCTCTCAACAAAAGAGTGCAAGTAAATCACATAGTAGTTATGAGTTCATATGGGGCATATTTATAGGATCATAACTTACAGACAAGGCAACAGGATGGAAGGTACTAGCAACTTAAGCACAGGCTACAATAGTAGGGTATAGGTGAATAGGATGTGGATTGTCATCTCACGATAGATGGTTTGGTCAAATTTACTGACGGGATCTATGTCTCATATAACAGTGAGCTCAAGAAGCTTATCATGAGGGAATTTCATGTTAATCCATATTCAAGTTGCTCGGGATATCAAAATACATTGAAAACAGTGAGAAAGTTATACTATTGACTGAACTTGAAGAAAGAAGTGGCAGAGTTTGTGGCGATATGTATGGATTTTCAACAAGTAAAAGTAGAGCATAGGCATCCAGGTGGTTTACTACAACCGATTTTGATTCTAGAGTGGAAATGGGAGGTCATTTCCATGGACTTCATTAGAGGCTTTCTAAGGACTTATAGAAAGCATGATTATATTATGGTTGTGGTTGACAGGTTGAAAAAGGTATCTCACTTCATTCCACTGAAGTCGACGAATTCATCTTGTAAGGTAGCACAGTTCTTCATTAGGGACATAGTGAGTTTACATGGTATTTCTAAGAAGATTTTGTTAGACAGAGATGCGAAGTTCACTTCCAATTTTTGGAAAGCGCTATTTGCAAGTTTGGGTATAGAGTTGGCCTTCAGTACAACTTATCATTCGCAGATAGATGGACAAAAAGAGAGGTTCAATAGGATTATGGAGGACATGTTGAGAATTTATGTTATGCATCAGCACCAGAAGGAAGAGTATCTTCCCCACTGGTGGATATTTTGTATAACAATGGTTATTAGGATTCACTAAATGTCAACCTATTTAAGGTACTTTGTGGGAGGAGTTGTAATACTCTTATTAGTTGGAGTGATCCACTAAACATGGTGTTGATTGGACTAGATATGTTGGCAGAAATGGAACAAGAAATACAGGTTATCAGGAAGATTTTAAAGGCAGTACAAGATAGGTAGAAGGGTTATGCAGATAAGCACATGGTGTTTAAGGAGTTTCAGGTTTGGGAATAGGTGTACTTGCACATTAAGCCCAAGAAGAGAACCTTGAGGATTGGATCATGTTCCAAGTTGGAACCTCGGTATTGCAGACCTTTCAAGATTATTAAGAGGATTGGACCAATGGCCTATTGACTTGCACTACCTCCGACAATGAAATTCCATGATGTTTTCCATGTGTCATTGCTTAAGAAGTATGTGAAAGATGTTGATCATGTGATTGACTGGTATGTATTGTAGGTGGAACCAGAAGAAGAATTCCAGCTAGAACCTCAGTGCATTTTGCAAGGAAATATGCTTATGCTCCAGAATCGAGCAATCAAGCAAGTTAAAGTGCAATGGAAGCACTTTGGGCCTGATGAAGCTACATGGGACATGGTTGATGAGATGCAAGCTATGTATCCTTCTCTATTCATTGGTTCAACGCATCTATTTTTAAATATGTTTTGATTTTCTATTTTGGTTATATATATATATATATATATATATATATATATATATATAAATACCACATCAACATGTGTTATAAATCTCCAATAAGCGATATGGTTTTCAAGATATGTTGGTTATGTTTTTAGCAGATGGATATGATGTAAATGCTACATCGAGTTGTGTTATAAAGATCCATGGAAGCATGTGTTTTTCTGGTTTATAAGTGTCATTAAACACCGAGGATGGTGTTCCCCCAAGGGAGAGGGGTTTGATTTCCTATGTTAAAAAAAAATAAAAAAAATAAAACCAAGGTCATGGGACATGTATTCCAAGATGAATGTTGCGAAAAACATAGTGATCAGGATCACTGGTGATTAATAAATGGTTATGGAAATTGAAAAATGCATTGGAAAAGGCAAAGTGGCATTTATTCGCATTTATTTATGAAAATAATGGAAAATAGGAGAGAAGGTGAAGTGTCACAAGTTTTCATGAGAATAAAATTGAAGGAAAATTGAAGAAAATAGAGGCCTCAATGATAAAAAGGCTTCTGAGGATCAATTCACATATTTTGTCAGTTTTAGCTTGGAGCTCTCTCTCTCTATTCTCTCTCTCATGCTCTTGCACACTTAGAGAAATATTGGAGAATTATTGGCACATGATGGGAGTAATCTATTTTTCATTGGATTTCGTGAAATAAGGAAAAGCAAAGTGGGAAGGCGCAAGGGAATAGGTGAATCATTAGTTATAGATGGATTGCTTTATAGGTAACGTGTTGCATGTTTCTTTTCCTTGTTGATTTATGGATGCATGGTATATGCATATTATTATTTGGTTATGATCTGTCATTGGAATGGAGGATTGTCTCGATTAACAATGGTTTTGCCTAACCTTTCCATTTCCTGGATAGCCATGGTGTTGTGGGTTTTCCCACTTGTTCTTTTTTATTGGTGCTTAGTTTCCTTATGATTGTGGGTTGAGTTACTAGTTCTAGGAGCCATTGGTTGGAACAAATTCTTTAGAGCCCTTAAACAACTTGGGTTGAGTTGCTAGTCCTGGAGCCTAGGTTGGAAAAATACTCTGGAGACCTTGGTGGGTTGAGTTAGTAGTCCTGGAATTGGATTGGGCAAACTCTCTAGAGCTCTGGAAGGTTATGGGCTTAGTTATTAGTTCTTGGATTGGTGGTTGGGACAAACACTCTAGAGCCTTGGACATCTTGGGTGAAGACCGATTTGGTTGGTGTTATTGATGTTTCACTATGAGGTGGAATCACTGGTTGAGGATTGAGCTGGTTTGGCCTCTGGAATCCCTGGTTTGGTTTTTTTTTGTTTATTCTATGATATTTCATATCCATGCTTAGAATATGACATGAGGGTGATTAGCTGAAAGAGAGATTTGGTTCAGCCCAATATATAGCCAGGTGGTATGTGGAAGTATCTGACTTGGTTGGATTTTTCTTATGTTAATAAGAACTATTTTCCTCTTGTATTTTCATGCATAATTGTACTTGTTATTATGTGGATTTTATGTTTGTTCATGGTTATTATTATGGTTATATGTTGGTTATATGGATGGTTTCATGACAGGTTCTAGTTATGGCTCTTGATATGTTTGATTGTTAATGAATGAGCTAATAGAAATTATTGCAGTTATTATGAGATGGAATTAGACCTTCTTGATGATTCTCAGATAAGTATCTGACACCTATGTTTAAATATGCATTCGTGGACTGTAGATTACATGTCCTCAACATGTTTGACAAAATAATTATCAGGGTTAGGTCCAGTTAGGTCAAGTCTTTGATAAAATTTTGTATGAATATCTTTGTCCAGATGTCTTTTATCACTCTGGAAAGTCTCACTAAATTTTGGGTAGTGGTCTGGAGGCTAGCCTTAAATGGTGGCTTAGAATACAGGACCATTACCTTTGAACTGGAAAATTTTGGTTTCAACCACATTGATGAAGGCTTGTGCATGTGGTTGAAGGATTCCAACTGCATGGAGGGCTTTTTGTGGGTGTGGTTGTGCACCCAAGTGAGAGAAAATGGTTTCCAACTCAGAGTTTGGCCACTTGAGTTGATTACACAACCTCTAGTTGACCTGTAGTCCCTATAGGATGTTATGAAATGTCATTTTGTCTTCCATAGTTGACCCCACTTCCTTAATGAGAACTAGGATGTCAGATCATTTCATAGTAGCTCTTCCTCTCATGTATACCCTCGTAGCCTGGTGAAATTGGGTAGATATGGGAGGGTTGGTTACACCTTCCTTGGTTTATGATCAGTTATAGACATTCAAGGCCCTCACTACACCCTTCTTGTTGTTTGATAAGGTCCACAAACCTCACTACACCCTTTCTTGGTGTGTGATTGGGTCTCCTCTGAGAGACACTCACTCAATGCTACCTATTGAGAACTTTATGCCTCTCAAACACATTCTCCATGATGGGAGAATATCCATCTACGTTGCAGACACATTATCACTCCCTCTCAATGAGAGGGGTAACCTTCAAAATACACATCTTGTCTCTTAAGTACATGAACTTGTCCTCGGGCAATGGCTTCATCAGAACATTGGTTGATTGCTCATCAATAGAGATGTAATTAAGCCTTATTTCGCTCCTCTACACCATGTCACAAATGTAGTGGTACTTGATCTCTAGATGCTTTGACCTATCATGGAACATGGATTCTCTAAAATCTTCACATAGCTCTGATTATTGCAGTGTATCATTTTCGGTTCCAACTCTTGGTCAAACAATATTGAAAACAACTTACAGAGCCATATTACTTCAATAAAAGCCTCATTAGATATGATGTACTCTACTTTTCTAGTGTTTAGTTCAACTGGCCTCTACTTCTTGGTCATCCAAGATAGCATAGTGGATCCCAAGCTAATACATACTCCTAAGATACTTTTCCTATCCTCCACACTTCCAACCCAATCTGCATCTATATATCGTAGAAGTTATATGTGCTTGTTTAGAACATATATGAAGCCCTAATTCACAGTCCCATGAAGATATATTAGAATGTTCTTTGCTACAATCCAATGTTCATGCCTCGATTTAACCTGGAACTGGATCATTGTGTTCACAACAAGCAAATGTTCAACCTAGTGTTAACTAAGTACATCAGTGAACCAATCAACCTTTGATACATATATATATCTAAAATATTAGAGACAAAGTCTCTTCAATTCTTCAAGTTCGTCACCATGGGAGTAGCCATGGATTTAAAATCCATCATACAAAACTTCTAAAGGATATCAATCACATAGTTTTCTTTACCAAGGAAGACCTGTCCAAGTTTCTATCATTACTCCAACCCCAAGTAATAATGCATCAACCCAAGATCCTTCATATTAAACTCAGAAGCCAATTGCTTCTTACATTGAACAATAAGAGGCTCATCACCTATCAAAAAAAAATCATTAACTTACAAAAATAGAATATGTTTATGGTGCTAAAAATTCGTCAACCAAGGGGATCTCCATGATATGAAGTCACAACTAGACCTCACACAGTTTGGTGTAGGAGTCCCATCCGATATGAAGGCTTAGTTGCCATATACCTAGAGATCTACCTTGCCTCTATCTATCATCACATGAGAGTGGTATGCTGGTATCCTCAAACAGCAAGGTATGTGTGCATGATGAGTGTGTAATGTAATTGTGTCAAGATTCTCTTACTATAAAGGGAGAGAATGAAGTGACCCTCTATATGAGAGGTAACAGTACCACATAGGGAGAGACACACATGAACCAACAAGGGTTTTTCCAGCATCCAGCGGAGTAGTCTACAACGGATGAAGCAGTCATTAAAACCAAAGCGCAAGGGAAAACACTCACACCACCTAGCAGAGTAGTCCACACAGATGTGACGATCATTATAACCAAGAAACAAGGATGGTCTGTCGGGTATCCCGTGGAGTAGTCCACAAAGATATGACAGTGGTGATAGCCAATACACAAAGGTGGTTTGTCCAGTATCCCGCAGATTAGTCCACAGGGATGAGACAATGGTGATAAACAATACAACACATCTTCAACAATGTAAGTACTAAAATAACCAAAGTACTTGAAATATCTTAGTACAGGTTAAGAAAACATGCATTACAAATGTTTAAAGAGTATTCTTACAACCATCTACAAAACATGTGTGAAAACGTGTTGGATTTAACAAGCTTCTGAATTAAGCAAAATTCCCAAGACACATATGTACACCATACATCACAAGTCCCAGTAGTGGGACATTGGAGCCACTCCTCCCTCCTAAAATAATAGACTACAGACTCTAAAGGCTATGTGCAAGGAACCAAGGTGAAAAGTCCTTGCTCATACAATAGGAGGGGTATGTATAGCCAAGGATGATGCTTGACCCTTGTGACTCTTAGACTACCCTCGTGACTGTTCAACTTCCCATGACTTTTCAACTGTCATGGTTATTCAAATTTTGTGTGCATCCATTGGACTTCACTTTACATTACATTTAGTTACAATGGGTATGGACCATAGTGGTGATGTGGCTAAGACAACTCATGACACAAGTCGACATGACATTATTAACATGTATTGGCTGACTGTGGTGCCCATGTCAAGTTCTTGTGTCGTTGAGTGATGCATGTACTCTTGGTGTGCTTTGTCTTTTCCTTCGCATCGAATAGTGTGGCGAGGTCTTCAATGGTTTTGGTCTTGCATGATGGTTCAATAAATGTGTTCCTTTTGCTTGTTTCTTGATATGCTTGGTATTTTCATCCAGCTACAAGCAAGTATTCTAGCATGTGCACTCCTTCATCTTGTTTGTCTTCTCACTATGATCTAACAGTGTACATGTTCCTGCAGTTCACTCATGACAGGATGACATCAAATCCAAAACCTCCTAATCTAGCATGATGCATTGTTCACGTGTTCTAAGTGATAGGAAGGGAGGACAACTCACTGAGCACAGAGCACAGCTCAAGCTAGAATGAGGAACTCTGGGGGATAGCCTGCACTGTCAGGAAAAACTGCGTAGTGACCACTGGGAGGCATAAATGCACAGTGAAGTACACCAGTGGTATCTACAAGGTGGGACCCTAAGCGGGGCGCTTCTATGCAGTTCTTAGAGGGAAGACAAGACAGGGCTACAGGGGACCTGTTGGGAAATTCTACGTAATTTCTGAGAGAAGTGCAAGACATGCAGTAGAGGGTCAGCTAGGCATGTCTTTGTGGTTTGGAGAACAGTGCAAGGCAAGGAAATAGAGGACCTACTAGACATGTCTACACAGTTTTCAAGAGAAAGGCATGATAGGGATGCAAGGGACCTGTTGAGCATCACTGATCAATTTTGGGGAAAAGTGTAGGACAGGTAGTAGAGGGCCTACTAGACATGTCTTCAAAATTTCTGAAGGCAGTGTAGAGCAAGGCAGCAGAGGACCAGCTAGGCATGTCTATGCAGTTTTGGAGGAGAGTGTAGACCCAGGTCTTAGAGTAGTGCAGGCTTCCAATGAACAAGAGAGAGGCATGATGATTGTGGTTAAGAAATGCTCGATTGATTTTGTACATGAAGGCAATCTTCTGTGTAGTTTTGGGAGATAGAATAGTTTCTCACTTTCAAGATTGCATAGTGAAACTAACCTAGAGGACAACCTCAAGCACTGCACAGTTCTGGGTAGCAGACAAAGGTCACTGAGGGTTGAGACTACACAGTGTACCTCAGTCGGGATCTGGTGGAAGAGGGTTGTTTGGTCAAATAGATTTTCAAAAAAATGGCTAAGTGTTGAAAGCAAGTGAACTTGTGCAGACTAGACATTGTTATCATACACTTAGCATACTTTGACGATAAGACAACATAGACCACCAATACAACAAGACAAAACATTCCCTCGGTGAGATTGCCTTAGAGGTGAAAGCGACAAGCACAACACTTGAGATAGACTTTCAGACTACTGTGAGGATAATTGCATGAAAATGCTTACAACTTTGTGTGTGAGTACAACATATTTTTACATAGTGAAGACAACCCAAATAAAAAAAGACAAACTTTCAAACTCACCATAACAAGATCTCAAGCATGAAAAAGCAATCAATATGCCAAAGAATGGTTGTTGGTCATATAAGAAAAATGTGAAAATACTTCACAAGAGCTCATGGGGTGAGCTCGAGTGTTTGAAACCATCAAAGAAAAAACCAAGGAAGGCTCTAAAATTTGGATGTAAGAAAAAATTTTGGAGGGTGTTGCAGCTGCTACAACATTTGGCGACACACTAGGTGAATACCAGCTTCTCTGTTTTGGTTCGTTTATAGTTCAGGGCCTTGGCCTTTCAGGGAGTATTGATTCATTGTGTGGATCACTTCAGCTTCCCCACTTACCCCATGGACAAACACAGTTCACCTTGTACTGACTCAATTGAACACAACACAAGATTCAGCCAGATCACAGTGTTTCAAATCAGGAAGGGTAATTTGGCTCATGAGCTTAAGATTTTCATAGTATAGTTTTTCATCTCTAGTGTTGCTCAGCTGCCATCAGGAGTGAACAGTACCCCGCATAGTGATGAAGGAACATAAGCATTGCTCCACTGCCAGCAAGCCTAGATAGTACCTCGATGGAGTCAGGTAGAAATCCAAGCATTGCTCCACTGGCAGCGAGCTTGGACAGTAGCCCAGTGGAGTTTCCTTCTACACCTCTCTACGTAGGAAGTATTTTTCTTCTTTTTCTTCTTTTTCATTTTTTATTTTTTGAAAGAGAGTTGTGCATAGGCACTTATTTATTTTTCGAGCGGAAGAGGGATCCTGACTTATTGAGAGCGAGAGAGGTTGTTCCTTCAGAGGATCATATAAAGACCTCTCGTTCAGGTTTTCTCGTTTAGATTTTCCCCTTCTCCATTTCTACTGGTTGGATAAACTTGAACACGCGAGAGTAGAAAACTAAGTATAGGCAACAGGTTTCCCATACCTCACACAGGTTCATGGTTCGATCAAAAATTTCCTTACAGATGGATCATATTTTTCGTCCAAAAGTTACAACCAAGCACAGAGAAGATAGACACAGGATTGGCCAAGTGTTGCAGTGTCACAAAACTCTTTGAACTTCCACCACATAACCATTCAAAAAGTAGAACACAAGTCCAGGCACAACACTTATTCATGTAGTGAAAAAAAATGAAAACTCAACACGAAAGGGAAAAACAAGACGAGAGGAAAGGAGTACAAAACAAGGAAACAAAACTTGAAGACAAGAAAGGAAAATGACTAAGGCAGGCATAATGTAGAGTCAAGACAAAGGAAACAAGAATGAGCAACCGGGACGAGTTCAAGATGAGTGAAAGGGAAGGAAAAATAAGATGCAGCTAGTCCTACTCCTATCCTAATAGCTATATGGTTGGGCTTACATGTAGTGAAATTTCTAGTGAAGCCAACGTAGTCGTTCCCGACCTACATCCACAAAGATATGGACGATTAAAACAGATAGAAAGTAATGTGCAACAAAATATGAAAAAATTGAACAAGATGCGCACGAAAAGGAAGGTCTTGCTGGAAATAATACTGAGAGGGGGGGTGAATCAGTATTATCAAATCAATTATTTTTCATTTCACAATCAGATGTGTATACGCTACTTCAACTATGGGAAACTGTGTATATACGCTACTGTGTATAAAGAAACCAATGTATATCAGAAATCTTAAGATTCATTAATTGTTGATCTTTAATCAGTGCATCAGGACTTCATTAATCATAAGAACAGTAAACAGGAGCAGTAAAACATAACAGATCATCACACACATGGACACAAAGATATAAGGTGGAAACCCAATGTGGGTGAAAACCACCTGCTGCAATTCGTCTCTATCTTCTTTTAATTAGAAACTTCTTTTTACAATGATTTTGTACTAGTGTAGTCTTATACCAGTACACAGGCTGCTACCTACAGAAGGCTACAACCTTCTCTTGTTCTCCAGCTTCTTTTGGAAGGGAGATACAACCCCCTTAGCTCTTGTATTAGTTGAGGTACTAGTACGTAGGTGCGGACCTACATAAGGCTACAACCTTCTCTTTTCCTTCAGGGACCACGTTCCATAAATTTTCAGACTAGATCCATGAATAACATCAATCAAACATCAAGTATATTTGCATCAACCAATCTCTTTTGCACCAAACAAAAGTTGAATCAAATAGTCACTTCTCTGAATGTTGTACCCAGAAAATAGCAACAGTAACCAGACACCAATTCTGAACCTAGAACATTGCAGCAATAAACAGAAGTAGCTAAAACATATTTCAAGAGACGTACGCTACTTCAATGTGTACAACCTACGTGCATACGCTGCTGAATTAAGGTCAACCTGCGTATACGTTGTTTTGAATTACAGAAAAATCGTGTATATGCACATTTGCTTCGTTGTACCTACGTACAGATCTATAAAAGATAATTTATCCTTTTCACTTATTCAGACATCAGTTATACGCAGATTATCAGATTTATAGATCAAGTCATGTGCCAAAAATATCAGATCAAAATCACACAAAGATACTACTATTCAAGCCTTAAGATCTTGATCCATCAATAGTACTTATCCTTCTTCTTGCACTCAGGTTCCTCCTTGATTCAGATCCAGCTATGCATCATAACCCAATGACTAGTATTCTAGATCTAGTTCTTCATAAGATATTCAATACTTGAGACAATGCCTTTGCCTAATGATCTCCTTCCCCTTTTATAGTCTTAGGCCTTACACAATACCATGGTCCAAAACCATAAAGAATCAATACCTTGGACCAAATACCTAGGTTCAACACTTCAGATGAGATACCATGGTCCAAAACCATAGGTCCAAATACCAACGACTAAATACCATGGACCAAAAATAAGTTTTCCCACATGTACACGATTTTTTGTGCATGAAAGTGCATGCATACGCATACGCGACTTTTGATCGGCAATCCCACGTGTATACACGACTTAGTCAAAGGGAACCTGCATATACCTTTTTTCTTTCATTCTGAGAGCCTGAACAGTGATCTGCCATCTGAGTGAACTGCCATCAAGGACAACATCTATGTCATAGTGCCAAGCCTGTGTCATAATGCCAACAGGTCTTGCCTCTGGGCAGAAATATATGTCACAACCACCCAATACACATACTTACCTTTCTAATGGATACCCTTTCTTAATAAACCTTGGAATCTTCTTGTGGATGTGTCCTTGTCTGCACCAAGCTCCTTAGGAAGCACGAGGAAGGATTGAAACTTGTTTCCTACAACATCGCTTTCCAAGTAAGATTTTTCCAGCCATTCAGCGATTGGATCATAAAATACCTGATGGTTGTCTAGAAAGCCTCATGATTTTTGAGAGGATGAATTCTCGATTTGACAAACAGGATCACAATGGGGATATTTTAAGGAAAAATAAATCTGATCATTCTCGGTGGTCATGCGAAGACAGTGAGGACCTGCCATAACCATCAACATGGGCTCAAGTGCCTCATCTGCTTGATGTAAATTTGAAGAGAGAGATGTTAAATAGTGAAGATAAGAGAGCACAAAGCAACTTTCATTGGATGTGCTGATGGGAAAATGATAAGTCGAGTGAAAGTAACCCAATATAGAGGAATGATCAGATGAGTTGGTTGAGACATTAGATTCCCAATTTCAAATGAACAAAGAAAAAATCATTTGAACAATCTTGTGAACACTCTGAACAATAGAACCAAGTTAGCTGTGAGCTAGACATGATGAACCACCTTCCTGGAACTGGTGAAAAATTGTGCATGCATCATGGTCATCACAGGAATTTAAAAGAGATTCCAGCATTGTGAATGTGTGAAACTAGTTGGTAAGAGGAAATTGATTCATGTTATAGCTCATGCGTGCATCATCACATAGGGAGATTGCGGGTGTGATGAGTGGGAAGATTATTAGTAAAAATTTTGTAAGAAGACTGAGGATTTGATCATGAGAGGGAAAATTCGATAATTATGATTTTGGGCAAAGATAGTCTGTGAGATGATCGACTTCACAATTCCATGATTTCATGAGAGACAAACATTCCCAACCTGAGTTTGATGTAAAAAATGTGCATGAAGACGGGTGCATTGTAACATATTCGAGGATTCGATCATAAGTGAAATTTTGAAAATTTGAACGATCACACCAGATATACCAAAATGTTTTTACACAAGAATATGCATCGATTGAGACCATGCAAATAGACAAATTGAGCGTGAGAAACCATATCTTATTAGGTTCAATGGGCTTACCAGAATCACAAGATCCTAACATAACCATCAACAGATGTTGAAGTGCCTCAACTCCCTGGCACATCCCGGAACTTTCTAGAATCAGAGAATCATATTTTAAAGCCTGAACCAGATCATGCATGGCTTGAGGATGGCTCTTGTTGTTGATTTCAAAACTGCTCCTAGGATGGCAGCCATCTATATCACAAATTGCACCATATTTTTCAACTTCAACAAGCTTATTTGAAGAGTTTTATTCATGCAAGAGAAGAGATGATGGGGAAAGGGAATTATGCTCTATGATTAGATGATTTTCAACTTTATCATGGACAACCTCACTACCTTATGTCAATTGAGGAGATAACTCATTGGATGAATAAACAAGATAACGTGGAGTATCTCTGACACATGTGGATGCATTGTGAATGGTAGGACACATGGGCAAGTGAGGTGAAGAGGAAGTTCCGATATTGATGTTTTCTTTTACCAGAGCACATTCTAGATCTGAGTTAGAGTCTTATTGGGCATTCGTCCTGGCATATGGAAGCATGGGAGTGATGACTGCCCAAGACTGGGGGTTGATTGAAAGAATTAATTATACAGGATATTCCACCGAGATTAGCAGATTGATAAATATTCAATAATGGAAGCCCATTGTATTTATGCACACAATTTTGAAACAAAGAGGGAAGATTGATAGTGTCCTCACCTTTCTACTCCTCTACCTATGTAATGTGACTGCCTTGCACCTAATCGCAATTTGAGCCAACAACTGGAGAATCAAGAGAATGTGAACAACTAGTTGGTGATGTGGGTTGATCAAGCGATTCATGGTACAAGGAGTCTCGGATTGTAGATTATAGAGGATGGCAAAGGCGCAGATCAGATTCGAGACTTGAGTTATGAACAATGATGTCCTCTTATGGAAGGGAGGAGTGAGTCTTCATTAAAGGCTTCCTAAGCCATTCTGGAACTTCCTCTATAGAAGTGGGAGATAGATGAGAAGATGGGTTCGGTACATGTTGTGCAGATTTCTCATATTTGCAATCACCGCAAGGGGGCACCCACATCGGGACTGGAAAAGGAAGAGAAAAATGGAAAAATGGGGTGTTGGGCTCCTCCTCTACAATCTAAGGTACCTCATGATCCACAAGGGTTGGGGAAGAAGGGAAATTAGGAGGATCACCGTATTGAGAACTATGAACCAAGCGTTTAAACTCTTCTCTCAAGAAGTCAAAGTTCACAATATGTTCAGGAATTTTATAACAAAGATGAAGGAAGTGATCAACAAAGCCCTCAACTGATTCGTCAAGCTCCATACATATTTTTTCATGGAAATCTTGGTGGCTATACTCATCAAATATTTTAATCATCATTTCAGCAAGCTAACCAAATGAATTGATAGAGGAAAAGGGTAATGTGTAACACCAATGTTGAGAACGACCTTCGAATGGGAGGGTGAGTAATATAGTCCAGACATCTTCGTACTCTATCTTTTGGCATAGGCAAAAGTTTATAACTTGGCGCACATGCGCACGAAAAGATAGTTCACCCTCACCACTGAAATTTAACTTGGACAACTCATGGATAACTTCCGTGGGGATGATACATTCAAACTTTGTAGAAATACATCTCGAGATTATGATTTTAGGAAGAGCCATTTTTAAATAACATATTCAAACCATACTCTATGGGCACAACTTGTCGTCTGCCCTCCTTCTAACATTATTTTGTTGACTGTGTTGGAAATTTGTCAACCAAGTGGATATCCCCAATCTGAAGTCCCAACTAGACCTCACACTATTTGGTGTGAGAGTCCCATCCGGTATGAAGGCCTAGTCACGATATACTTAGATATCTGCTTTGGCTCTAGCTATCAGCACATGATAGAGTTACGATGGTATCTTCAAACAACAAGGTACATGTTCCTAGTGAGTGTGTAATGTAACTGTATCAAGGTTCTCCTAAACCAAAGGGAGAGAGTAAAGTGAGCCTCTATGTGAGAGGTAATAGTACCATCCAAGGAGAGACACAAGCAAACCAACAAGGGTCCGTCCAGCATCTAGCACAGTGGATGCAGTATTTGTCAAAACCAAAGTGCAAGGTAAAACATGTACACCACCCAGTGAAGTAGTCCACACGGATGTGAAGATCGTTATAAACAGGAAAAAAAGATGGTATGTCGGGTATCCTGCGGAGTAGTCCACAAGGATGTGATAGTGGTGATAGCCAATACATAAAGGTGGTTTGTCTAGTATCCCACAGAGTATTCCACAGGGATGAGACAGTGATGATAAACAATACAACACATCTTCAACAATGTAAGTACTAAAATAACCAAAGGAGTTCAACTATCTTAGTACATGTTAAGAAAACATGCATTACAAATGTTAAGAGTAGTCTTACAAACATCTACAAAACATGGTTGAAAATGTGTTAGCCTTAAAAAGCTTATGAATTAAACAAAATTACAAAGACAAATCTGTACACCATACATCACTAGTCCCAGTAATGGGACATTAGAGCCACTCCTCGCTCCTCAAAGAATAGACTATAGACTCTCAAGGCTATGTGGGGGGATCCAAGGTGAAAAGGCCTTGCTCATACAATGGGAGGGGTATATATAGCGAAGGGTGATGATTGACCCTTGTGACTCTTCGACTACCCTTGTGACTGTTCAACTTCCCATGACTTTTCAACTGACATGACTCTTCGACTTCTGTGTGATTCCATTGGACTTCAATTAACATTACATTCAGTTACAATGGATATGGCCCATAGGGATGATGTGGCCAAGACAACTCATGACACAACTCGACATGCCACTACTAACATGTACTAACTAACTGTGGTGTCTGTGTCAAGTTGTTGCGTTGCTCAATGATGAATGTACTCTTGGTGTGATTTTTCTTCTCCTCCACATGGCATAATGCAACAAGGTCTTAGATGGTCCTGGTCTTGCATGATGGTTCAGTTCATGTGTTCCTTTCACTTGTTTCTTGATATTCTTGGTACATCTGTCGAGCTGCAAGCAAGTCTTCTAGCATGTACACTCCTTCATCTCATTCATTGTCTCACCATGATCTATCAATGTACCTATTCTTGCAATTCACTCATGACAGGATGACATGAAATCCAAAAGCTCATAGTCTAGTATGATACATGTTCTCATTTTTCGGGTGACAAGAAGGGAGGACAACTCACTAAGATAGCATAGAGCATAGCTCGGGATGGAATGAGGAAATCTGAGGATAACCTGCACTGTCGAGAAAAATTGCGTAGTGACCACTGGGAGGAAAAATTGCACAGAGAAGGACACCAGTGGCAGCTGCAAGGTGGGACCTTGAGGGGGAACTTCTATGCAGTTCCTAGAGGAAGACACGATAGGGTTGCAAGGGACCTACTAGGCAGTGCTGTGAAATTTCTAAGAGCAGTGCAGGAAAGGAAATAGAGGCTCATTTGGGCATGTCTATGTATTTTTGGATAACAATGCAAAGAAAGGAAGCAGAGGACCTGCTAGACATGTATGTGCATTTTTCAAAAGCAAGGCATGATAGGGCTACAAGGGACCTGTTGGGCAAGATTGTGCAATTTTTTAGAATAGTACAAGACAGGCAGCAGAGGGCCTGCTAGACATGTCTGCGTAGTTTCTAAAGGCATTACAATGCAAGGCATCAGAGGATGAGCTGGGCATGTCTGCACAATTTTGGAGGATAGTGCATACCTAGGTCTCAGAGCAGTGTAGGCTTCTGGCGGACAAGAGGGAGGAATGATGACTGTGCTTGAGAAATGTGCAGTTCAATTTGGACATGGAGGCAGTATTCTATGCAATTCTTGGAGATAGATAGACTTCTCACTTACAGGATTGTGCAGTGGAGTTGAGCTGGAGGACAACGTCAACCACTGCGCGTTTCTAGGTAGCATAGCAAGGTCAATGAGGGTTGAGACTGTGCAACGTAGCTTAGGTAGGATCTAGTGGAAGAGGGTTGTTCAGTCGGACCAATTTTCAAAAAAATGGTTGTGTTGGAAGCAAGTGAACTTGTGCAGAATTGAAATTGTGATCATACACTTAGCATACTCTAACAGCGAGACAACACAGGCCGCCAATAAACCAGGACAAAACATGCCCTCAGTGAGACTTTCTTAGAGTTGAAAGCGACAAGTGTGACACTTGAGATAGAGCTTCGAACGACTATGAGGACACTTGTGTGGTAGTGCTTACAACTTTGTCTGTGAGTACGATAGATGTTTACGTAGCGAAGACAACCCAAACACACAAAGACAAACATTAAAGCTCACCAGAACAAGATCGCAAGCATGAGAAAGAAATCAATATGCCAAAGGATGACCGCTAGTCAAACAAGAAAAAGGTTCAAAAGACTTCATAAGAGCTCATGGGGTGAACTCAAGTGTTTGCAACCATCAAAGGAAAAACCAAGGAAGGCTCTGAGGTTTGGATGTAAGCCAAAATTTTGGAGGGTGTTACAATTGCTACAACAAGATCACAGGTGCATTCTTCACAACCTTAAAATAAACGTTTGGATCAACTTCACTCTTAGTAACTTCCAATCTCGTCAGGTATCTATTTCAAGCATACCAAGCTCTTGGAGCTTTCTTGAGTCCATGCAAAGCCTTCTTCAACCTGCAAACATGAGATTCCTTTCCATGCACTTCAAAACCTTGAGGTTGTTATGTGTCACCTCTTCCTTAATCACACCATTAAGGAAGGCACTATTCACATCCATCTTATGTAAGTTCCATCTCATCGAAGCAGTAAGATACATGATGGATCTAATGGAGGTGTACCTAGAAACGAGAGAAAAGGACTCATCGTAGTCTTCTCCCTCTTTCTAGGAGAACCCTCTATCCATGAGTAGTGCCTTATATTTTTCAATGCTCCCATTTGTGGCATGCTTGATATTATATATCCACTTGGAAGTTACCACTAATTTTCCTTTCTACCTTGGCATCATTCTTCATGTTTAATTTATATTATTCATTCATATCTTCCTTCCACAACAAATGGTTGGTTACTTCTACATAAGTGGAATGTTCTACATCAATTAGATTAGTCATGAGAGATGCATAGCTAGATAACCTCTTAGATATCTTGATTTTTTTGGATGTGTCATCAAGATATGCATGTCCTTTTTCTTCTTCCAATGTATATTTAAGCCATGTTGGTATTTTTCTTATCTTTGGAACAACAACTGGTCCTACTAGTTTACAAGCCCCTTCTAGCTCTGTAACACCTTATGTAGAACTAGAATTCTCATCCTCATGTTTTACTTTGTTAATAGAATCCAATTAAACTTCCTTAGATGACCAATATGCCACTTTCTCATCAAAATTGGCATCCTGACTAACCTCGATTTGTCGTTTCTCTTGAATGTAGATATGAATGGATCATCATGCTTTGGACTATGTCCTGAGAAGTGTGATTTCTTCTCTCACCAACATCATTCTTCTCAAGCGTTTTTGGCGTGGTGTACATAGGAACGATCCCTATTTTTTTAAGTATTCCACAAAAGGTCCATGATTGGCACCATCATGGTCAATTATATCAAAATATTCCCCTCCTTGATCAGATTGAACAACCTTGACTTTATTATCCAATTTCTTCTTAACTTCATCTTGGTAGAGTTTGAACACATCTAAAGCTTCTTATTTATGATGTATCAAATAAGCATGTGAAAATCTGAATAAGTCAATTATAAAGCTAATAAAGTATCGTTTACCACCATGACAAGGAATTGGGAAAGTTCTACATATATTTGTGTGGATTAATTCTAGTAAGTTTGAAGCCCTAGAGGCCTCAAACTTCAACTACTTCATCATCTTACCTTTGATACATTCCACACAAATAGTAAATATGGAGAAATCCAAATTTCCTAGAATAGCATGTCTAACCAAGGACTCTAACCTTTACCTAGAGATATGACCTAATCAATAGTTGAAGCTAACAAGGAATATGAAAGCATATCATCAAGAGATCACTGGTAAACACCATCAATCAATAATCCATGTACATAACATCACCATGATAACAAAAAACCAATTTACCATCTCCAAAAGTAAATCTATAACCAACAATATCAAGTCTAGGAATAGAAATTAGGTTTCATCTAAATCACATTACATAAAGTGTTTCCTAAAACCAAACTAAATCTAAAATCTAAAAAAAGGTGCCATGTCCCAAAGGTTTCAACTTGCATTGCCTTAGTATTGCTGAGAAAACGTTGTTGGGTTGTGTTATATTCTTTCCACGACTAGCCCACGTAGTTAACCAGGGGTTAGAGGGGGGGAGGTCACAGGGGGTTTGAGGGGCACCCATAAGCCCACTTTATGGGGAAATTCTAGTTTTGGAACCTATGTTAGGTTGGGCGGACCCACCAATGGTTTTGTGCATGATTTTCACACATGTTTTTTGGACACGATGGTTTTTCGGTCCATGGTATTGGACACAATGGTTTTCGATCCATGGTATTGGATGCTTTGGCATGTATAAATATGTATTGTAACATTGGAAGGAACATAATGAAAAATCAAGCTGGTAGTCCCAGTTTTTGGATCCAAGGGAAAATATTTGTGTATATGTGTTTTATGTGTTATGCTCTCGCATTATTTATTTTCGGTGTTTTAGAATTCGTATGCAGGTAATTTCTGTATGGGGTTAAAACCTACATTTGGTATCAGAGCAGATTTGGCTTCAAGGGGACCCCTTTGTTGCTGAGGGGTTTTGCTCGGGCCTATGGTAGACCCTGTTTAGTGGGAGACCTACGAGATCGATTCTAGTGGTGAAAGAAGATGGTGAGTAGTGGAAAGATAGAGATCGAGAAATTTAATGGTCAGAGTTTTGAGTTGCGGAAACTCAAGATGGAGGATCTATTTGTGGATAAAGATCAGTGGATCATGGTAGATCCGAGTACTAAACCAACGGGAGTGTCCGATGAATAATGGAAGAAGTTGGATCGGAAGGCAAAGAGCACAATACGATTATGTGTCTTAGATTCAATATTGTTGAATGTATCAGGAGAAGCTACAGCAAAGGCTTTGTGGGACAAGTTACGGACTTTGTACAAATCTAAGTCTCTAGTGAATAAACTGTTCCTGAGGAAAGAGCTGTATAACCTGAGGATGAAAGATGGAGACTTGGTGACAGAGCATCTAAACGTATTTAATACTATGGTAAGTCGGTTAGTATCTGTTGATATTAAAATTTCAGATGAAGATAAGTGCATCAGTTTGTTGTGTTCTCTACTAGATTCGTGGGATAGTCTAGTTATTGCAATAGGTAGCACTGCAACTGCCTTGCAGTTTGATGAAATAGTCTCAGCCTTGTTGACGAAGGAGATGAGATGGAAAAATATGGAGAACCAAAATGGTGATGCCTTGTCTGTACGAGGACAGTCCCATAACAAAAACAAAAATAATTCATCGAGTGGGAGATCTAAATCTCGAGGAAAACCTGTAAAGGTGGTGTGCTGGAAATGTGGAAAAAAAGGCCACTTCAAAAGGGACTATAAATCTAGAGCTCCTAACAAAGGAAAGGGATATGATGAGGCTCCTTTTGCAGAGGCAAAAACCACCTCAGATGAAGTTAGGGATGTGTACTTGGCTTCTTCAAGTACACATGTAGATCATGAGCCATGTTTGATTGACTTAGGTGCATCCCCATAGAGAGTGGTTCTATGAGTATGAGAAATATGATGGTGGTGATGTCTTCTTGGGGGATGACAGGAAAGCTAGAATAATTGGTCATGGAAAAGTAAAGTTGAAGTTGCAAGGTGGAAGGGTTAGAACACTTCCGGGTGTTTTGCATATTCTTGCATTATCCAGAAATCTGATTTCTGTTAGCAAGTTGGATGATGTAGGTGGAATAATAGTGTTCGAGAAGGATACCTGCAAGATGGTTTGAGGAGCATTGGTATTGATGCAGGGAGTTCAGATTGGAACTCTGTACAAGCTGCAAGGTAGCACTGTTGTTGATGGGTGCAACAGTTCCATTTTTCCTGAAAGTGGAGCAGAAAATCTAGTGGTCTCTGGAGAAAAGACCATGCTGTGGCATCAAAGGCTTGGACATATTGGAGAGAAGGGCCTTTGAATACTTCATGGTAAAGGTATAGTAGAAGGTATGATTAATAGCTCTCTCGATTTTGATTTCTGTGAAAATTGTGTATAC
Source organism: Pinus tabuliformis (assembly GCA_031772625.1). Lineage (NCBI taxonomy): Eukaryota > Viridiplantae > Streptophyta > Pinopsida > Pinales > Pinaceae > Pinus > Pinus tabuliformis. The sequence goes on along the minus strand of CM062816.1, from coordinate 1,026,756,963 downwards.
GGGAAGCAGAATTAGGTGAGTTTCCCCTCTGGTGGTAAGAAGGTGAAACATAAATTAGAGCTTGTGCACAGTGATGTGTTTAGACCTGTGAAGGTTCCATCTGAATTCTAGCTTTAGACCTGTGTGAAGAAGAAATACGAAGTCTTTGATAGGTTTAAAGAATTTAAAGCTCTAGAGGGAAACTAGACAGAGAAGAAGATAAAGGTGTTAAGGACAGATAATGGTGGAGAGTTTTGCAATAAGGAATTTGAAGAATTATGCAAGAAGTGTGGAATAGCACGGCAGAAGACTACTCCATATACACCTTAGCAAAATGGAGTTGCAGAAAAAATGAACAAGACATTGATCGAAAGGGAAAGAAGCATGCTCAATGGTGCTAGGTTAGGACAGGAATTCTGGGTAGAGGCGGTGGATACTGCATGTTACCTGGTCAACAGGTCACCTTCATCAGCGTTGGAGGATAAGACTCCACAAGAGGTATGGACTGGTAAGAATCCCTCTCTTTCACATCTAAGGGTATTTGGATGTGATTCATATGTACATGTTCCAAAGGAGAAATGAACTAAGTTGGATAGTAAATCTGAAAAGTTCATCTTTATTGGGTATAAGGATGGCTTAAAGGGTTATAGACTTTGGAACCCAGTAATAAGGAAGGTTGTGTACAGTCGAGATGTGGTGTTTAAAGAGGTGAAATATTTTATTAAACATGAAGTCCAACCAAAGTAACCTTAGAAGATAGAGTTTGAGCTAAAGGAGGAAGAATCAGACTCTACAGCAGAGGAGGAATCAGAAGATGAAGGGCCACAAACTTTGGTTGTGAGAAGATCAGTTCAAGAAAGAAGGCAACCAGAGAGGTATAGTCCATCTACTTTCTATTCAAATTTTGCTTTGTCTATTACTGATGATGATACCAGAACTGTGAAGGAAGCAGTCGATTCAGAGGATGGAAAACTCTGGAAAGAGGCCATGGTTGATGAAATGGCATCTTTGCACAAAAATGAGGCTTGGGATCTGGTGGAGTTTTCGGCTGGGAGGAAACCCATTGGCAACAAATGGGTGTTCAAAAAGAAGACAAATGTAGAAGGAAAAGTTGAGAAATACAAAGCTCGGTTGGTAGCAAAAGGTTACTCCCAGGTGCTGGGAATTGATTTTGGTGATATTTTTTCTCCTGTTTCCAAGGTAACTTCTATTAGATTACTTTTATCTGTTGCTGCTGCTTTTGATTTTGAGGTAGAACAGATGGATGTGAAGACAACATTTCTTCACAGGGATTTGGAAGAGGATATCTACATGAAGCAACCTGAAGGCTTTGTGGTGAAGGGTAAGAAAGAACTAGTATGCAAGTTAAAGAAGTCCTTGTATGGGTTAAAATAGTCACCAAAGATGTGGTATCATAAATTTGATACATTTATACAAGGACTTGGCTTCACCAGAAGCAAAGCAGATCATTGTGTGTATTTTAAATTAATTGGTGACCGTGTTATTTATCTGGTCTTGTATGTGGATGATATGTTGCTGGTTGGAAATGAAAAAGAAAGTATCCAGGATTTGAAGACCCAATTGTCCTCCACATTCGACATGAAAGATCTTGGTGCTGCAAACTATATTTTGGGCATGGAAATTAAAAGAGATCGGGAAAGAAGGAGGCTCTGGTTAAACTAGAGGAAGTATGTTGAGACAATACTGCAAAGGTTTAATATGTAGGATAGTAAACCGGTGAAGGTTCCTATTCCTGTAGGTGTGAAGTTATCTACTAAACAGTGTCCCAAGACACAAGAAGAGGAAGAGGACATGTCCCATGTTCCATATGCAAGTGTAGTTGGTAGCCTGATGTATGCAATGGTCTATACTAGACAATACATTGCACATGCAGTTGGAGAATTGAGCAGGTTTATGTCAAAACTGGGGAAGGAGCATTGGACAGCAGTGAAGCGGGTTTTCAGGTATTTGAGTGGCACTAGTGATTATGGTTTGTGCTACCAAGGAAGACCAGGATTAGATAGAGTGTTGGATATTCGTGGCTTTTTTGATGTAGATTGAGATGGAGATCTCAATCAGAGAATATCTACAAGTGGGTATGTGTTTAACCTATTTGGAGGTGCAGTCAGTTGAATGAGTAAGAAACAATCTGTAGTGGCACTATCAACTACAGAGGCAGAATACATGGCAGCCAGTCATGCAAGAAAGGAAGCAGTTTGGTTGCAGAGATTGTGTTCAAGTATGGCGTTAGTACAGGAAGCTATAAGGATAGACTGTGACAGCTAAAGTGCAATTTTCTTGGCAAAGAACCCTGCATATCATTCAAATACAAAGCACATTGATGTTCAGTATCACTTTGTGAGGGATATGATAGAAGACAAAAAGTTGTTGCTGGTAAAGGTGGACACTTTGAAGAATACTGCAGATGCATTGACAAAATCTGTGAGGTCTGAGAAGTTCTCTTGGTGTAGAGAAACATTGGGCATTGCAGGGCTGGATAAATGACTAAGCTCTCTTTGTGGCCCCCTGTGGAAAGAAAACAACAAGTGGGAGAATGTTGGATTATGTTATATTCTTTCCACAACTAGCCCACGTAGTCAACCAGGGGTTAGAGGGGGGGAGTGTCACAGGGGGTTTGAGGGGCACCTGTAACCCCACTTTATGGGGTCCAGGGCAGCACCCAGAAAATTTTGGTTTTCGAACTTATGTTAGGTTGGGTGGACCCACCTATGGTTTTGTGCATGATTTTCGCACATGTTTTTGGATGTGATAGTTTTTTGGTCCATGGTATTGGATATGATGGTTTTCGGTCCATGGTATTGGATGCTTTAGCATGTATAAATATGTATTGTAACATTGAAAGGAACATAATGAAAAATCAATCTGGCAGTACCGGTTTTGGGATCCAAGGGTAAATCTTTGTGTATATGTGTTTTATGTGTTATGCTCTCACCTTGTTTATTTTCGGTGTTTTAGAATTCGTATGCAAGTAATTTCTGTACGGGGTTAAAACCTACAAAAGCCTATCCTTAGGTATGGGGCTTCTATTGTTGTCAAAACCCTCCTTTACTTTTCTTCATCCATTCCTTGTAATTATAACTATCCTTCTTGAGATGCCTTTTTTTCCTTGCAGAAACAACAGATGAAATATTCAGACTTAACTCACTTCCCCTTCTATCTAATTCCAAAAAAAAATCCCTTCTTATTGTTATCATTACTCTTAAAATGTTTCTTCTTGAAGTTCATTATGTTAGCCAAACTAACTACCAAATGTGTCAACTCAATGTTGGAACCCTTAAGGCACTCCTCCTATATGACACATAAGGTGATAAGGTAATTATGATCCCATTTTGTTTCTTGAGCATTGTAATTAATCTTGAAGCTGTCGAAGGAATTTTGAAGTGAGAGGAGTGCCATATGTATTAGCAAGTCATCTTCAAAAGTGATACCTTGCTTGCGAAACCCAATGACCAACTTGGATATCTTCAACAAATGCTCTATCATTTTTTCATTTCCATCATATTTCATATTTAATAATTGAGACAAATATCCATATTAGAGGGACTTATGGGTGTTGATAAACTGCTTCATGATGACTATTGAGTCTCAAAATTGTCTTCCATCTCCATCCATATTTCCATCATTTCATAACTATTTAGCCCTCATTTCATAACTATCTAGCCTAATACCCTACATCAAGTAACCATCTTCATAATTATATGGGTTAGGATCCTTGTTTTCCAAAGTTATTTATTTTATGTATATAAAGTGAATTTATGATTAAAAACTAGGAATTTAACATGGTTTCATATATCTATATATGTGTTATGAGTTTTTTGACATGTGTAGGCTTATTTGGAGGTTTTGGAAGGGTCTTAATTGGCCTCCCAAGATCAAATTCGAATTTCAACTCAAAAGGTGGACCATATTCCAAGGAGAAAGATCATGGAGATATTGATGTGTCATAGGGTTTGTATCTACTATTTAGGGATGAGTTGAGACAAGTATGGATTGTTGGAAATAATACTAAGAGGGGGGATGAATCAGTATTATCAGATCAATAAAACTTTTTCATTTCCATACTTAGATACATATACGCTACTTCAATCAAGGGAACCTGCGTGTATACGCAACTGTGTCTAAAGCAACTAGCGTATATCCAAAATACTTATGATTCAGTTAATCCTTTAAATGTTGATCTTTAGTTAGTGCATCAGAACTTCATTAACCATATGAACAGTCAATAGTAGCAGTAAAACAGATAGATCAACACACATAAGCAACACACATGAACACCATGATATAAGGTGGAAACCCAATGTGGGTGAAAACCACCTGCTGCAATTCGTTTCTATCTTCCTTTATTAAGAAACTTCTTTTACAATGTACTGGTGCAGTCCTTTACCAGTACGCAAGCTACAACCTGCAAAAGGCTACAACCTTCTCTCGTTCTCCAGACTCTCCTGGAAGGGAGCTCCAACCCCCTTTGCTCTTGTACTAGCTAAGATACTAGTACATAGGCGCCGACCTACAATCTTCTCTCCTCCAGGTACCACGTTTCATACATTTTCAGACTGGATACTCCTGAAGCACAACACTATAATCTGAAGGCCACGTTTCATCAAATTTTCATACTGGACCCATAAATATCATTGAAGCACAAAACAATCAATACTAGCATCATCAATCTCTGAATCACTGAAACACTGAAACCCTGTCAACAACACAGTCACCAGAACACAGAGCAGAACTCTGCAATAACAATCAGAACCAACTGTACCATCAAAATCATGCATCAGAGTGCATACGCTACTTGGAAGTGCCGAACCTGCATGTATACGCAACTTCATCAAGATGAACCAGCGTATATGTCATTAATCACTTATTCATAACTTTGTTGCACTTCCTGACTTCAGACATAACTAGATCATGACAGATACAAGGATAATATATGTGTTAGCACCCAGATCTAGTCCATCAGATCTCATAAATATGAGTCTTTATGATCCTAATCCAATATTAGTTCTCATCCATCAATACTGAAGCTAAACACAATCAACCAAACAAGATATGCAGAATATTGACACCTTTAAACTATCATCAGAACCCTTCAACAACCAGAACCACCTGTAACTTCAAATATCATAGCTCAAACGGTATACGCTACTACAACGAACTCAACCTGCGTACATACGCGTTTACACCAAAGCCAACCCGCGTACAGATCTATAAATATTCAATCATGACTTGCATCGATTTCAAACTTAAGTTATACCCAGTTCAGATTATTACAAGCGTCAGTATACAGATCTAGAATAAACATAATCAATCATATAGAGATAGTTCATTTCAAACCATTTGATCCCGATCTATCCTTAGATCTTGTTCTCCATCCACCGGTGAGATCCCTCCTTAGCTCAGATCAAGCAATGCATCATCAACCCATAACCTGCATATTGGATCTCATACTTCCTCAGATATTCAAGACTTTTTGGATGCTCTTGCTTAATGATCTTCTTCTCCTTTTATAGTCTTAGGCCTTGCTCAATACCATGGTCCAAAACCATAACAAACCAATACCACGGACCCAATACTTGGGATCAACACTTATGGGTGCAATACCATGGACCAAAACCATAGGTCTAAATACCACGAACCCAAAAATAAGCTTTCTGACATGTACACGCTTTTTTGTGCATGAGACTGCGTGTATACCCTACTTGGTATATAGCGAACCTGCGTATACGCGACTTAGTATATAGTGAACCTGTGTATACCTGTGTGTATACCCTACTTGGTATATAGCGAACCTGCGTATACGCGACTTGGTATATAGTGAACCTGCGTGTATACCCTACTTGGTATATAGTGAACCTGCGTATATACTCTTCTTTCTTCATTCTTTGTAGTCTGATCATCAATTCTTTGCTACTGACCTGTTGCACTATAATTTGTCATCTGTGTGATTTGCCATCAAGGACAACACTTGTCTCATAATGCCAACAATCTCCCCCTTTGGACTTGATGGCAAAGCTAACTTGTCACACTTAGAACTATCATCTGATTCCTTTGAGCAGTCCTGCATCCCATGCATTCAGTCACATCTGATATCTCTTCTGATGATTCATTAAGTGAGATGTTCTTCTATGAGAGGGTTGCCATCAAGTACAACACATGCATCATAATGCCAACAATCTCCCCCTTTGGACTTGATGGCAACAACACCAAATCACTCTCCCCCTTTGACATCAAGGGCAAAGGGCGAACCAAGATATTCTCTTTCCAAGATAAGCATTCCGTTGTTCATACTCCCCTGAGTGCCTGCTGAAATTTCTGAATGAGCTCCCCCTTTGTATATGCCAAGGTGTACCAATCTGTCCATGCTCCCCCTGAGTACATGCTGAGTCTCTGCACTGCTGAAGTGTGCTATTCATGCTCCCCATAACTGTAGGCAAGATCTGCAAAAATATGTTCTACAAGAAGAACATGACTCTATCATAAATGACCTTCCTATCACCAAAGACTCATACATACATCCATCTCTCAACCAAGTGAGGATATACAAAAATTGACTCATCCACCCAACCAAGTGGGGATACATCAAAAGTTTACACATGATAAAACAAGAACATTACATCTTCATCCCAAGCATAGTGGGGAAACCAATATAGGCTGTTACATGACCTTGACACTGTTAGCTACCTATACCAATAGGTTTCATATTTCATGATTGGCAAAGAAAGTTCCAAATATGCTCTGCTTTGATGATGCAAAGATCCCATATTTCCAAGAGAAGACATTGTGTGTATATAGCTTTATGTTGACTCAATTTTGATGGATGGTCCAAAAGCCTAATCTGGATCATGCCATGTTTCAATTTTCTGTTGTAGAATAGAGAAAGAAGTCTGTCCAAACTGTTTAATCTTGGCAGGCCAGTAGCTTAGGTAGAGAATTAAGGTTCCCAACTGCTTAATCTGGGACCTTGGAAGCAATAAGGGTAGTTCTAGATAGGAAATCAAAAGAAAAGGACAAGAGAAAAGAAAAGGCAAATAAGGGTCTGCAAGTCTAAGTGCACCCTCCATGAAGAAACAAAAAAATGCTAGGCAAATAGATGGGTAAGCAGATGGGATTGCAGAAATATCATTCCTTTCAAATGAGTGTTTGATAGCATAGTTGCAGAGGAATATCAATGGATTGAGAAGGTCCTCTTCTCCATCAGGTTGCAGCAAGGCAAAGAAGCATGTCTAACTTCCCATTTTTTCCCCTTTCAGATTCATTACTAACATCCCTTCATCAGTTGAGATTCATGGAACAATTTGAGGTTTTATGATGGTTCTTATTCCCTTATAAGCCACATTTCTTGTCTAAAATTCTTTTCATTTTGATCTACTCCCTAAGCTAAGTTATCTTCACATAAACTTAGTGATTTCACTCCTCATTCACTTCTTCCATCCATATTAACCCCTAACTTCTATTATCTAAGTCCCTTATTTTTCCCTTCCCCCTACTATTATAACACCATGGTGTATAAATCCCCAGCATTGTATAAATATCCTCCCTTTAGCACTATAGCTAAATAAGTTTGTTGAGGGAGACATTAGTCCACCAGGGACTATGGTCAACCCTGTCATGGGATTGCTCTGACCTCAGGTTGGAGTAACAGCCTCCCCCTAAGCCATCACCTCACCTCTGTTCAATAAATTCCACAAGAACCCCTTCCCTCTGCTTAAAACCCACTTTTTAACCCTTTTTACCCCCTTGGATTAACCCTTGCCCCGAAAAACCCACAAAAAGCACTAAACCTAAAGTTCTCCGCCCAAATATTAAATCAAATATTTTAATATGCTGGCGGGTCCCTCCCCAACATGCACGATCCGTCGGAAGGCCCGCCAGCCATCCATCATCTGCCACCCCCGATCCAACGATGGGCGGGCATTTTCAGTTTCGGATCTGCCGACCTTTAGCGTCCGGGGAACGGTGGTTTTCCGCCCCATACAAGGGACGCGTGGCAGGCGGTGGGGTTGTTCGGAGCCCCCCTCCCTGATACCGCCTTTGCCCAAAGGTGGTGTGGGGAAACCGCTTACCACCATCCCCGTTACCACCTTCCCTCCTACGTCACCTAAACGTCATCATGACGTCGGACCATCTCCCGCCCCCGCGCCCGTGGCCCTCCACGTGGTCGGCCACCGCATCTGTCTGCCACCGCATTCCCCTGCCACCGAGTCTGCCACTCTGGCCGCCACGTCACCGTCCACGTCACCTCTGTACCCGGGCCCGCCGTGACGTCATGCTGACGTCATTGGCGGAAAAGCGCCAATAACCCATTTTTGCCAAAATTGCCGTTATTAACGCCCGAAATAGCCGTTTTGTGTCATTTTCGAGCGAAAATACACAGAGCTCTTGTTGCTGCTTCCGTGCCAGATTGTTCCTGAACCTCCAAAATTTGAATTTGTCCCGCCCGAGCTTATCAACTCAGCTACCTTGTGCCTCCACAGTTCGTCCTGCAGGCTTTTCAAGCGTTTTTATCCAGGTATTCACCGTAATTCTTCCATTTGGCCCATGCATACCATTTCTCTGTAAATTCACCATTAAAGCACTTGTCAAATTCCATACAAGCTTTGCCTACTACCTAAAAGTGAGCTAAGGTAACCTGCATTACCCCAGCCCTATAATTCGACATTGAAACAGTCAAATTCACGCACCAAAATTTCAAATTCATCCCCAAGGTGCCCAACATTGTTCCCTTTTGCTGGGTGTAGACCAGCTGCAGTTTCTTACCAGAATAAACCTTACATACCCTCTGAAAGTTACCCCTAGCAATTCACAACCCCTGTGAATTCACCAAAAACTGCAGAAACAAGCCTGCTTTTCCACTGTAAAAAACATTTCAGACACTGTCTACAGTTGGCCTATCATTTAAGCTCTGAAGAACTTTGCAAACCATTGCACTCACCTTATTCAAAGTCAGATCATACAATGGTTGCCCCTGCACCCACAGCTCTCAGTGTTGCTCCATTAAATCCACCCAATAAAGACCTGCAGTCCTTGCCTCTTGCTGACAAGGACTACCTTATTGAAGACTATGTGGGAAACAGGGACTTTCTACAGACCTTCAGGCAGTTGAGAGAGGACTACCTGAATGGTCATGATACATATGGCATATGGGAATCCAACCTGCCATACTATTGTCCCCCCTCTGTAAATGTGTTTCCTGAAATCATTCGCCTATGTGCTGAAAACTATGATGTGCAACACAGAGCCATCAGCACTCCATCTGGGAGGATCCTCTTCTACATTAATCCTGAGTCCATCAACAAAATGCTACATTTTGATCAGACAGAGCTGCTAATCCCATTCTCCATGAACTATCTGCTGGACACTGGTGCCAAGATGACCAGTGAGGAGATTCAAAAGGTCACCAGGACATTCATGAGACCTGAGTGCCAGCCTGCAGGGCCACCTCCTTATTTGGATGTCTACTTCACTGAAGTAGGCAGATTACTCCTGGACATGATTGCTTATGTGCTGGGATACAGAACCAGCGAACATGTGGATGAGACAATGCTAGTATTACTAGCTGTTTACAGCCCAGGCCAACCCCCTGCCCGCAAATATAACTTTGCCAAGTTCATCGCTAACAAAATCCATGATCAGTTGGGTGTAGTGGATAGGCAGGGGGTCTTCAAGTACTCGGCCTATATCTATCACCTCTTTATGTACTATCAGTCTGAGGCTTTTCCATGCTATATCAAAAAGCTGGATTATAGAGGGGAAAGAAGATCTGTCATCTTCTGGACCTCTGTCTATCACAAAGTCACAAACTCACCCTATTCCTATTGTGAGTTTGTTGACCAATTTGTGTATCCGGTCTCTTGCCTATTGATGAGGTCCCCTCCTCCCAGAATGTCAACTGAGATACAGAAGGCTCTGCAGCTTTCCAAAAAATGTAAAATAGGTGATTGGTACCTATATGAGGATCATACAGTCATCAGAGTCTATGGCTGTGAGCTCTGTCCATACAGGCTCCCAAAATATGTGCCTATGAGGTTGTTTGCCTTGGAGTATTACAGGCAGTTGATTCAATCCGACCTCACCCACTTCCACAACGCCAAAAAGAAGGCCCACCTCAAGTTCAAACACCAGTTGGGCCCCTTCATCATGAATCAGAAAGAAGGGTGGGAAGATGCTGACCTCATCCTCAAGGACAAATATAAACTATCATATAGTTTTCGGTGGGTCCCTTATGACCCTGAGGGCTTCATTACTGCCAGAAGAAACAAATACAGGGTTCTAGGTTATAGGCATTGCCAATACCCACACATTGAAAGATATTCCAACCAGCAAGAATGGTAGCAGGGTACTCTAGTTGAAAAGCTAACTGAAGAAGAGATAATGCTAAAGAATATGAAGGAGCTTGAAAAAACCATTGACCTAGACTCTGTGCAGCAGGTACCTTTCAAGCGGCCTTATTCAACGGGAGAAGGGACCTCGGCCTCAAGGACTGCACCAGTCACACAAGCACCTTCCACAGCAGCACCAGCTGCAGACAAAGGCAAAGGGATAATGGATGCAGAGGAGGAAACAGTGAAAGAAAAGCCTGCCCCTGCAAATGAGCAGCATCAAGAGCCCCAACAAGGGCAGCAAACAGAACAGCAGCAAGAGCAGACTGCTCCTCAACAAACGGAGCTACCAGCAGCTCTAGTAATGCAAACTCCACCTCCACAGACTGAGCCATTGACTGCTCCAAGTTTGCAGACCCTAGCACATGAAGAAAGGGATATGAAAAGAGATAGAGAAGAATCCACTCCAATTAGTGGATCCTCCCAACAACCAGGAGCCAAAAGGCAAAGGCTAGACTCCCCAGAGGTAGAAGACATCACTGAAGAATTCGTTGACAGCTCAAGGAAAAACAGGGAGGGCAGCCAGCACACAGGGACAAGCTCCTTTCAGCAGGAGCAAGGATTGCAACTTGGTTTGGAGGTGTCTTCCTCCTCCCAGCAGAGCAAGAAGCCCAAGAGCACTAAGGCTTCTTTCAAACAAATAAAAGCTCATAATGATCTGCTGAGGGCTGAGGTCTACAAGCAATTTATAGATGCAACACCAGCCCAGCAAGAAAGGCTAATGTCTGTGTATGACATTAAAGAGGAAAAAATAATCCTCAGTCACTTTAAGCCTACAATACCGCAGCCTAAGTCGGCTGCAGATTTTGTGAAGACAAGGGTGGAGGTCATCGCCAAAGACATCCATCCCATGGACCAAATAGAACTCCACAAGCAAGCTGGAGAAATGGTTTATGCAACCTTGGTGGAGAGGGCAACCATGGCCCATGAGCTAAAAGAGTCCCTGAAAAACACCAATACACAGTTGGATTTTGAGAGAATGTCCTCCTTGGCCAAAGACAATAGAATAAAGTCTCTTGAGGACATCATCATTGATCTAGGACATGATCCTAGTGATCCAAAGGGTGTGAAGGCCCTTATGAAGAAGAAAGATGATGACCTGAATGCATTAAAGAAGAGGTTGAAGCTGCAGCCCACAGAGCACCCTCAAACTGCAGAGCTTCAAAAGCAAAAACAGGTTGATGACCAATTAGACCTCATAATGCAGCTAGACTAGAGGATCATGGATTTACAGAAAGAGCTGGAAGGAGCATTACAAGATAAACAGGGAGAATCCACTTCCCAAGCTCCTCCAACTACTTCAACAACAGCAACAACTTCAGGGGCAGCAGTGGCCCCCACAACAGAAGCAGCAGGAACAACAGCAGCTCCAGATGCCAGCGCAAGTATAGAAGAATTGACTAAGGCCATCAAGGAAATGGAGCTCCAGGCCAATGAAATAAAGAAGGCCAAGGAAAAATTGGCAGAACTGGATGCCAAATATGACAATTCAAAAGTAACTGTAGCAGAGCAGGGCAGAGAAATAAAGGCCCTAAAAGATAAGATAAAGGCCTTAGAGAAGGAACTGAATCTAGAGAGTGCCATTGCCGACATAAAGAGGATTCTATGGGCCAAAATTGGCCATTCCATCAATCAACAATGGAGGTCAATCAAAACAATACATGAACAGATGGACTTAATGGGCCAAGCACAAGCAGAAATCCATAAGGCCAAGACAACACTGGGAGACAAGCCAGAACAGGCCAACAGGATGATAGACTTCTTGAACAGGCAAGAAAACGAGAAACTGGCAGCCATATGCATTGCCAACAGAACCGAGGCTGTCCTCACTGCTAAGAAGGTACTAACTCTCAGGAACTATGTACAAACTGTGGAGAGGAAGTGCTATGAGATACAAGCTGAGGTGGAGGAATATAAAGTTAAGATGGCAGTGCTACAAGCAAAGGGACTGCCCAGCCTCCTAAGTGGTGCAGGAAGACTGATCTCTCGAGAACAATTTGCCAACAGAATGGCAACCACCATTGAAAATCAAATTATTGCATCTGGCAGTACATCTGAGCAAACAGGGCCCCCCACAGGACAGAGCTTGTATGATAAACTTGAAGGCCTGTTCTTCATTGAAAATGAGGTAAATCATCTGTTTGAAACTCCTCCTAACTTTTATAGGTATACAGAGGCCGATGAGACCTTGATTAAAATTCGGAGACATCAAATGCCTAAGGAGGATTGGTGGCAAGCGATGCTTCAGATTTTTCCACGGTAACCTCAGTTGTTCGGCCACTGCCAGCTCCAGGTCACTACAGAACAAACAGCATGACAAAGTCAAAAATAAAGGCAGCTGAAAGGGTGACTCAGCACAAGGAAAATGACAGCTAGCCTAAAGGATAAGCAAATGCGCATATTTGGACAGCTTAGCCTCAGCCGACTTCGACACCCACCAAGTCATCAATTTCTGACTATTTTTGACAGCTAAAGCAATAAAAAGTTACTACAGCTTTTACTTTCTCAGCTACCAAGCTCCAGGAGTTGGCATAACATTTATGAGCCATTAACTCCTTTTCTTGATATTTTTACATGTAAATTTTGTATAAATACTCCCCTTAGTAACGCATAAGGGGTTGGTAATTTTCTCTCTGAGGCAAATGTATTGTACACTTTCAGAATCATTTAATACAGAGGGCTGGATCAGCTCAATGATTTCCTGAAAGTTTGATGTCTTGCTGATGACCTGTGTGCTGATGCAGAATTCCTGTGCTGTCTGATGAAATAACAAGTTTTCCTCAATCTCTGTTATTGTTTTCTTATGTTTATCAAATCAAACTTGTGTTGCACTAAACTAGCAGTAAAGAAAAAGAATAGTGCAGGATTTGTCTTATTACACCTTGTACTCAATTTTTACTGCTGTAAATGTTTGTCTTCAGGATTAACCATGGACATGAATTCTTAATTGCTCATGTGTCTATTAATTCTATATGTCTGAATATTACCTAGAAATTCTTCATTGCTTCTAGAATAACATTCTCTCTGTTTTTCTTTAGCGGTTTACTGCAAGATTCTTAATTGCCTTGCATAAACTAGACACACCCCACTCAATCACTATTATAAACGTTGTTCCTCAGACACTAATCTGGCTCTGCAGCATCACTACTGTATTACACAGCACCTCAAACAACTAAAGGACCACTGACTCCATTGCCCAATGACATATAACATTCTAGTGAGTACATACATATCCTGACTGAAACATTCTCCAACCAAATACAAAAACAAATCCTGAACATCATAGCTAGCCTAAAATTTATACATAAACAAAGCTAAACCTTAAAGAGAGAGCCCTCTCTGATTACAGCTTGGCTAGAAGCTGTAATCCAAAGATTGGTTAGTGGTTACCCCGGCCGTATTCCCTTGGGAGTCATAGGGAACAACCTGGGTATTAACATAATTGGCGACTCAACTGGGGACTCCTTAGGATTTTCTAATTACTGTATATCTCCTAAATCTACAGATGAAGTCTGAATAACAGCCAGGAAGCCTTCGGGACTGTTTCTGTTTTACATTAACAGGTTCAGATAAATTCTGCTTCAGTCAATCTTCATGTTAGCTTTAAGAAATATACAGCCATTCCAAAATCTTGCCTAGTCCTTACAGATATAAAAATATTCCAAAAAACATACTCAAAAAGAAGCTCAGAAGCTGGCTCCTAAAAGGGAAACTAGACACACTAGGTCAAACCCTGACCCAAATCCACCAGCAGTTTTTGAAAATCCGAATACAATCCCCAAAATAATTAGGAAACAGCAAAGGCAGGAAAATCCTAGTGATTTGAGTCCTGAGACAGCTCACCCTGAACCAGTTCCAACTCCTATCAAGGTTCTATTTCGGTCTACTCCTGTTTCCCCCAGTTCACCATCTACATCTCAAAGCCCTCCTTTCACATCTTCACCCACTGCACATATCCCCTTGTCCAACACTCTAGGTGCTGCGGCACCTGTTACCCCTGTGGTACACAGTGTTCCTATTATCACAGTTGCTCCTGTAAATCCCCAAAACCTTGTGAATATGGCTAACAGATATGCACCCTTACAGTTACCTGCTAATGCTGCAGCTCTACCCCAAGACTACCAAACTAAGATCTCATATTTTGACTCTACTGGCCCTTTCACAGCTATTCAGCATGCCAAAAGGATGCAAGACCATTTTGAGACCTATGAAATAGATGATGACAGTGTGAGAATGAGGATGTTTGTTCAAAGTCTGACTGGGGATGTAAGAACTTGGTTTAGATCCTTGAATGCAAATTCCATCACAACTCCTGATGAGCTTTATCAAGCCTTTACTAACAGATGGGAGAAAAAGAAAGATCCTCTGCACATACTTGGTGAATATGACACTATCAAAAGAGGTCCCCAAGAGACTGTTTTGGAGTATTGTGCAAGATTTAACAATGTATATAACGCAATCCCACAAAATTTAAGACCTCCTCCTGATTTGGCATTGTACAAATTTACTGATGGTTTTGACCCTGATATGGCCTATCAGTTGAAGGAGAGAGCTTCTGAAACCCTTGCAGATGCCCAAAAGGTTGCTGTCACAGTGGAAGCTAACTTGATTGCCAAGAGAAACAGAGCAAGGTTAGAAAAGAGAACCACCTTCAAAGAAGAACCCTCAGCCTTTGATCAAAAACTGGATGCAATACTCACTGGTATGAAGAGATTGGGTGATAGAGTGGAATCTGTTGAGAGAAAGTCATCATGGGAAGCACCACAAAACAACCCTCCTAGGAATCCAAATTTTAGGAGAACTCAAAATCCAAACGTTGGCAAGGCCAATTCTGACCCAGACATAAGACCCCCCTTCCAAGAGAATTATGCTGAGACTTCCACATCAAGTGAACCCAATGAAGATCCCCACATTAATTTAATGGGTTTGGATGGTGAAAGCCAAGTTTTTTTAACACAAGAGGATCATGAGAATGATGAAATCAAGCTATTCCAAACCAAATCAGGTGAGTCATTTGACTTTAAACAAGGCTATGACACAGCTGTTTATCAAGTCCATAAACAATACAAGCTAAGGAGTAGAACTGTAAATGTAACACAGCCTGAAAAGATAAAGGATAGCCAGCAGCCCAAAAGAGCCACAGTCACAGAGCCAAATGACACAACGGAATCACTTGCAAAGGAAGTAACCATTGAAGAAATCACTGAACCATTTTCTTCAAAACAGCAGCCCATGGCTACATCACCCTTGCACCCTAACCCAAGTGTCATTCCCCAAGAGATGAGCAAGAAGGGCAAGCCTCAAGATCAAGATAAGAATCAAGAAGAAGAGTTAATGAACAAGGAAAGAACTGTCATCCACAGCCAAAAGACCCAATCTGAAAAACCCTTTGACCTAGAAACTGAAATTAGCAAATTGAAGGTAGCTATTCCTCTTTCAGAACTAGCCAAGCATGACATTTATAAACAACAAATCAAAAAATCCCTTCAACTTACTAACAACAAAGATGATGTCAATGTGCTGGATGATACCCCAGAATTGCTGTTCGGTCCAGAAGTGGATGGAAAAACAGTAGTCACAGGGATCTTACCTTTTTGTGTTAGTTTACATGTTCATGATAAGATATTACACAATGCAATGTTTGACTCAGGTGCCTCTCACAACCTCATGCCAAAAGAAGTCATGGAAAGACTTAATCTAGATATTACAAGGCCATATAAGGACCTATTCTCCTTTGACTCCAGCCAACTCAAGTGCTTAGGTCTAATAAAAGATCTATGTGTGTCCCTTGTTCAATACCCAAACAAGACAATTCTAATGGATGTGGTAGTTGCTGATATCCCACCCAAGTATGGGATGCTGTTATCAAGGTCATGGGGGGCTAAACTTCAAGGTTCCCTACAACTGGACATGTCATACGCCACCATCTCTGTTGTTGGGCAACCAAAGAGACTATACATAGAAACACTAATGAAATACATGGTCATCAGTGAAGAAAAGCCCCAAAATTTTCCCATATATGCTGTCCATTCAGACATAGACTCATACATACTCTTCAATAGCAATACAACTCCCTCAAACAATAATGTTGAAACTAATACACTCATACAAGAGGAGGACACTGATAAAAAATTTGCTGCCCAAGAAATAATGGTTAAACCATCACTGAGCAAAGCTGTTGTTCTAGAAATCAAGCCAATTCAATCAAGTGATCAGACTGTCATAGAAGACAAACCAAGTGAAAAATCAAAACTTCAACTTATGATCCCAGATCATAGAGGGGTTATTAAACCTCCCCTAGAAAGAGAGAACCTATGGTTTCTTAAATTTGATGGGTCTGTCAACAAGTTAGGGGCAGGAGCTGGAGTTTGGATACACAATAAAAAAAACAGTCATGCAGAAGGCCGAGCCTACAGACTAAATTTCAGATGCACCAATAACATGGCAGAATATGAAGCTCTTTTACTAGGCCTCAAACTAGTAAAGTCCCTACAAGCCATAAAAGTGTCAATCCTAGGAGACTCAGACCTAGTTATCCAACAAGTAAAGGGAAATTTTGTCACCAATGACAAAAGACTGAGATCTTATAGATCTGCTGCTGCTGAAATACTACAGTCCTTCACTGAATTTCAAATTACCAAGATTCCCAGAATCCATAACTTGCATGCTCACAGTTTGGCCACATTTTCAAGTACCTACAAGCTACCTTTTGAGCCCCACCACTGTTTTACAGCTGAGGTAAAACACAGACCTTCTGTCCCAAACAATGTCAAGGACTGGAAGGTATTTGAAGATGATGCACAAATAAACAATTTCCTGACCTTGCAACAAGAATTTGCAGGACTGAATATTGACACTGAAAGAGCAAGTCAATCACAAATACAGTTTGAACAGACTAACCACCCAATATCACCCAAAACAGCAAAACAAATGCTAAATCCAACCATTTTCAACAAGGAGAACATACAACAAATTCAACAAATCAGTTATGAAGAAATAACTGCCACAGAGGCTGAAATCATAGAGCTGAAGGACAATTTTCCTCCAATAGGCTTAACTCCATTAGAGGATATCTTTGACTCAAATGACATCCCTAGGAAACCGAAAATGCAGCCCCTTAACTCTGCCATTGAAGAATGCAACATTGGAACTGTTGAGAAGCCCAAAATAATAAAATTGTCTGCATCCTTACCTCCTGATAAAAAACCCAAATACATTGACCTCTTCAAAGAGTTTCAAGATGTCTTTGCATGGGGTTATGAGGATTTAAAATCCTATGACACCTCTGTTATCCAGCATACTATCCCTCTCAAGCCCAATCAAAATCCATTCAAACAGAAATTGAGAAGGATCAATCCCATGCTTCTCCCTTCAATTGAAAAGGAACTGCAAAAGATGTTCAAAGCTGGCATCATAGCACCAATCAGGTTTTCTGATTGGATTTCAAATTTGGTACCCATAAGAAAGAAAACTGGTGAAATAAGGCTTTGTGTGGATCTTAGGAACTTGAATCAAGTATCCCTCAAAGATAACTATCCCTTACCTAAGATGGATCACATCCTCCAAAGAGTGGTAGGTGCCTCAAGGATCTCATTACTTGATGGATTCTCAGGTTTTAATCAAATCTTAGTACACCCTGATGATTACAACCCCATGGGGAACTTTCAAATATGTAAAAATGCCTTTTGGATTGAAAAATGCAGGGGAAACATTTCAAAGAGAAATGGATATTGCTTTTGCCAAGGAGATTCATGACTTTCTAGTCATTTACTTAGATGACCTCACACCTTTCTCAAAATCAGATCAAGAACATTTGAAACATCTAAGGCAGATCTTCTTAACATGCAGGAAATATGGAATTTCCTTGAATCCCAAGAAATCCCTGTTTGGTTTGGAAGAAGGTAAGCTGTTAGGACACATCATTTCATAGGATGGCATAAGAATTGACCTAGATAGAATACAAGCTATCTTACAAATGCCTCACCCAAGAAATATCAAAGAATTGCAAGCATTCTTGGGGAAGATCAATTTCTTGAGACGATTTATCCCAAACTTAGCAGAACTGGTCAGATTACTGAATAACATGCTAAAGAAGGATTCAAAAGTGAAATGGACAGTTGAAGCAAATCAAGCCTTTGAAGGTATAAAATTGGCCCTTACCCAGACCCCATTCTTAACAAATCCTCAGTTTGATAGAGAATTCATCATTTTCTCTTTTGCCTCCCAACATACTATTGCTGCTGTTTTATTACAGAAAGATGACCAAGGAAATGAGAAGCCCATTGCTTTCTTTAGTACAGCTCTTAGAGATGCACCTCTGAAATATCAGATCATGGAGAAGCAAGCTTATGCTTTGGTTAAGGCCATTAAAGACTTTAGGATTTACATCCTTTATTCCCATGTTATAGCTTATGTGCCAAGTCCCATTGTTAAAGACATTCTCACTCAAGAAAATTTAGAGGGCAGAAGAGGAAAGTGGATTGCCAACATTTTGGAATTTGATATTGAGATAAAACCTACAAAACTGATAAAAGGGCAAGGTTTGTCCAAACTAATGACAAAAGCAAACTTCCAAGCCTTAGACATAAACCAGCTGGACAATGAACCGGAGCTGGCGACTCCAAAGATCAATGTAGCCTTTGAACAATCCCCTTGGTACTCTGATATATGTTATGTGTTACAAAACCTGTGTGCTCCCCTAGGATTGTCCAGAACTAAATGTAGGTTCTTAAAAATGAAAACCTCAAGATTTTGTGTTATGGATGGCAATTTGCTTTGGAAAAACCATGAGGGTATACTGTTAAACTGCTTGATTGAAAATGAAGCTAATAAAATCACCAAAGAATTTCATGCAGGTGACTGTGGTGGACACTTGTATTGGAAGTCCACTGTAGATAATATTTTGAGGGCTGGGTATTATTGGCCCACTGTTTTCTCTGATGTCAAGAAATTCGCCACATCATGTCATAGATGTCAAGTGTTTGAGGGAAAGAGAAAGTTACTACCACTTCCCTTGAGGCCTATTGCAACAGAGAGACCTTTTCAACAATGGGGCTTGGATTTCATTGGAGAGATTCACCCTTCATCTTCAGGCCAGCATAGATGGATTCTAACAGCTACAGACTACTTTACTAAGTGGATTGAAGCTGTTCCATGCAGACAAGCAAATGATTCCACAATCATTCAGTTCCTTGAGACTAACATTCTCTCTAGATTTGGTTGTCCTGATAAGATAATAACAGACAATGCTGCTGCTTTCAGATCTAAGAAGATGGTGAATTTCTGCCACAAATTTCACATAACCTTGGGCCATTCTACTGCATATTATCCCCAAGGAAATGGCCTTGCTGAATCATCAAATAAAAGCCTTGTAAACATCATAAAGAAGGTGCTGGAAGAAAATAAGAAGAATTGGCATAAAAAACTTGTGAATGCCTTATGGGCAGATAGACTAACAACCAAGAGATCAATTGGGATCAGCCCATATGAGTTATTATATGGATTAGAAGCTAAATTCCCTTCAGCACTAGGCATTCCTGTTATGAAACTACTTCAAGAAAGTCAAGCTGAACCAAATGATATGCAGAGAAGGATTAATCAGATAATATGTTTGCAGCAAACTAGGGATCAGGTGTACAACAGAGTTCAAATTCTACAAGAAAAGCTAAAAAAGGCCTTTGACAGAAGAACCAAGGCTGAAGATTTCAACATTGGAGACAAAGTCCTCAAGTGGGATTCAAGAAGAGAGGATAAGGGAAAACATGGAAAATTTGATTCCCTTTGGAGAGGACCATTTGATGTCCAAGCAGTACAAGGAAACAATACCTATTTCCTTAAAAGTCTTAATGAAACTGATTTGGATGAAGGTCATGTGAATGGCAGGATGCTGAAGAACTATTTTGACCACTACCCATAAGTGCAGCCTGAGTTTACCTTGTACATATTCAGGTGTATATATTACTTTCTGTTAAAATGTAAAAATGCAGTTTCTCAAGTTTTATTAACTGTCAGCAAAAGGCAAATAGGTTTAGAGATCTACCAAGGTGGGAAGAGCACAATTTTGGCATTTCAAAGCATCATACTTCAAGTTTTGGTAAAAGCAGTCAAGGGCCAAGGCATTCTGACCTGCTGTTCTTGGTCTTTCAAATGGAAAAACCATCCCCATGTGGAGCCACTGTTAGCTACCTATACCAATAGGTTTCATATTTCATGATTGGCAAAGAAAGTTCCAAATATGCTCTGCTTTGATGATGCAAAGATCCCATATTTCCAAGAGAAGACATTGTGTGTATATAGCTTTATGTTGACTCAATTTTGATGGATGGTCCAAAAGCCTAATCTGGATCATGCCATGTTTCAATTTTCTGTTGTAGAATAGAGAAAGAAGTCTGTCCAAACTGTTTAATCTTGGCAGGCCAGTAGCTTAGGTAGAGAATTAAGGTTCCCAACTGCTTAATCTGGGACCTTGGAAGCAATAAGGGTAGTTCTAGATAGGAAATCAAAAGAAAAGGCCAAGAGAAAAGAAAAGGCAAATAAGGGTCTGCAAGTCTAAGTGCACCCTCCATGAAGAAACAAAAAATGCTAGGCAAATAGATGGGTAAGCAGATGGGGTTGCAGAAATATCATTCCTTTCAAATGAGTGTTTGATAGCATAGTTGCAGAGGAATATCAATGGATTGAGAAGGTCCTCTTCTCCATCAGGTTGCAGCAAAGCAAAGAAGCATGTCTAACTTCCCATTTTTCCCCTTTCAGATTCATTACTAACATCCCTTCATCAGTTGAGATTCATGGAACAATTTGAGGTTTTATGATGGTTCTTATTCCCTTATAAGCCACATTTCTTGTCTAAAATTCTTTTCATTTTGATCTACTCCCTAAGCTAAGTTATCTTCACATAAACTTAGTGATTTCGCTCCTCATTCACTTCTTCCATCCATATTAACCCCTAACTTCTATTATCTAAGTCCCTTATTTTTCCCTTCCCCCTACTATTATAACACCATGGTGTATAAATCCCCAGCATTGTATAAATATCCTCCCTTTAGCACTATAGCTAAATAAGTTTGTTAAGGGAGACATTAGTCCACCAGGGACTATGGTCAACCCTGTCATGGGATTGCTCTGACCTCAGGTTGGAGTAACAGCCTCCCCCTAAGCCATCACCTCACCTCTGTTCAATAATTCCACAAGAACCCCTTCCCTCTGCTTAAAACCCACTTTTTAACCCTTTTTCCCCCCTTGGATTAACCCTTGCCCCGAAAAACCCACAAAAAGCACTAAACCTAAAGTTCTCCGCCCAAATATTAAATCAAATATTTTAATATGCTGGCGGGTCCCTCCCCAACATGCACGATCCGTCGGAAGGCCCGCCAGCCGTCCATCAAATGCCACCCCCGATCCAACGATGGGCGGGCATTTTCAGTTTCGGATCTGCCGACCTTTAGCGTCCGGGGAACGGTGGTTTTCCGCCCCGTACAAGGGACGCGTGGCAGGCGGCGGGGTTGTTCGGAGCCCCCCTCCCCGATACCGCCTTTGCCCAAAGGTGGTGCGGGGAAACCGCTTACCACCATCCCCGTTACCGCCTTCCCTCCTACGTCACCTACACGTCATCATGACGTCGGACCATCTCCCGCCCCCGCGCCCGTGGCCCTCCACGTGGTCGGCCACCGCATCTGTCTGCCACCGCATTCCCCTGCCACCGCGTCTGCCACTCTGGCCGCCACCTCACCGTCCACGTCACCTCCGTACCCGGGCCCGCCGTGACGTCATGCTGACGTCATTGGCGGAAAAGCGCCAATAACCCATTTTTGCCAAAATTGCGTTATTAACGCCCGAAATAGCCGTTTTGTGTCATTTTCGAGCGAAAATACACAGAGCTCTTGTTGCTGCTTCCGCGCCAGATTGTTCCTGAACCTCCAAAATTCGAATTTGTGCCGCCCGAGCTTATCAACTCAGCTACCTTGTGCCTCCACAGTTCGGCCCGCAGGCTTTTCAAGCGTTTTTATCCAGGTATTCACCGTAATTCTTCCATTTGGCCCATGCATACCATTTCTCTGTAAATTCACCATTAAAGCACTTGTCAAATTCCATACAAGCTCTGTCTACTACCTAAAAGTGAGCTAAGGTAACCTGCATTACCCCAGCCCTATAATTCGACATTGAAACAGTCAAATTAGCGCACCAAAATTGCAAATTCATCCCCAAGGTGCCCAGCATTGTTCCCTTTTGTTGGGTGTAGACCAGCTGCAGTTTCTTACCAGAATAAACCTTACATACCCTCTGAAATTTACCCCTAGCAATTCACAACCCCTGTGAATTCACCAAAAACTGCAGAAACAAGCCTGCTTTTCCACTGTAAAAAACATTTCAGACATTGTCTACAGTTGGCCTATCATTTAAGCTCTGAAGAACTTTGCAAACCATTGCACTCACCTTATTCAAAATCAGATCATACAATGGCTGCCCCTGCACCCACAGCTCTCAGTGTTGCTCCATTAAATCCACCCAATAAAGACCTGCAGTCCTTGCCTCTTGCTGACAAGGACTACCTTATTGAAGACTATGTGGGAAACAGGGACTTTCTGCAGACCTTCAGGCAGTTGAGAGAGGACTACCTGAATGGTCATGATACATATGGCATATGGGAGTCCAACCTGCCATACTATTGTCTCCCCTCTGTAAATGTGTTTCCTGAAATCATTCGCCTATGTGCTGAAAACTATGATGTGCAGCACAGAGCCATCAGCACTCCATCTGGGAGGATCCTCTTCTACATTAATCCTGAGTCCATCAACAAAATGCTACATTTTGATCAGACAGAGCTGCTAATCCCATTCTCCATGAACTATCTGTTGGACACTGGTGCCAAGATGACCAGTGAGGAGATTCAAAAGGTCACCAGGACATTCATGAGACCTGAGTGCCAGCCTGCAGGGCCACCTCCTTATTTGGATGTCTACTTCACTGAAGTAGGCAGATTACTCCTGGACATGATTGCTTATGTGCTGGGATACAGAACCAGCGAACATGTGGATGAGACAATGCTAGTATTACTAGCTGTTTACAGCCCAGGCCAACCCCCTGCCCGCAAATATAACTTTGCCAAGTTCATTGCTAACAAAATCCATGATCAGTTGGGTGCAGTGGATAGGCAGGGGGTCTTCAAGTACTCGGCCTATATCTATCACCTCTTTATGTACTATCAGTCTGAGGCTTTTCCATGCTATATCAAAAAGCTGGATTATAGAGGGGAAAGAAGATCTGTCATCTTCTGGACCTCTGTCTATCACAAAGTCACAAACTCACCCTATTCCTATTGTGAGTTTGTTGACCAATTTGTGTATCCAGTCTCTTGCCTATTGATGAGGTCCCCTCCTCCCAGAATGTCAACTGAGATACAGAAGGCTCTGCAGCTTTCCAAAAAATGTAAAATAGGTGATTGGTACCTATATGAGGATCATACAGTCATCAGAGTCTATGGCTGTGAGCTCTGTCCATACAGGCTCCCAAAATATGTGCCTATGAGGTTGTTTGCCTTGGAGTATTACAGGCAGCTGATTCAATCCGACCTCACCCACTTCCACAGCGCCAAAAAGAAGGCCCACCTCAAGTTCAAACACCAGTTGGGCCCCTTCATCATGAATCAGAAAGAAGGGTGGGAAGATGCTGACCTCATCCTCAAGGACAAATATAAACTATCATATAGTTTTCGGTGGGTCCCTTATGACCCTGAGGGCTTCATTACTGCCAGAAGAAACAAATACAGGCTTCTAGGTTATAGGCATTGCCAATACCCACACATTGAAAGATATGCCAACCAGCAAGAATGGCAGCAGGGTACTCTAGTTGAAAAGCTAACTGAAGAAGAGATAATGCTAAAGAATATGAAGGAGCTTGAAAAAACCATTGACCTAGACTCTGTGCAGCAGGTACCTTTCAAGCGGCCTTATTCAACAGGAGAAGGGACCTCGGCCTCAAGGACTGCACCAGTCACACAAGCACCTTCCACAGCAGCACCAGCTGCAGACAAAGGCAAAGGGATAATGGGTGCAGAGGAGGAAACAGTGAAAGAAAAGCCTGCCCCTGCAAATGAGCAGCATCAAGAGCCCCAACAAGGGCAGCAAACAGAACAGCAGCAAGAGCAGACTGCTCCTCAACAAACGGAGCTACCAGCAGCTCCAGTAATGCAAACTCCACCTCCACAGACTGAGCCATTGACTGCTCCAAGTTTGCAGACCCCAGCACATGAAGAAAGGGGTATGAAAAGAGATAGAGAAGAGTCCACTCCAATTAGTGGATCCTCCCAACAACCAGGAGCCAAAAGGCAAAGGCTAGACTCCCCAGAGGTAGAAGACATCACTGAAGAATTCCTTGACAGCTCAAGGAAAAACAGGGAGGGCAGCCAGCACACAGGGACAAGCTCCTTTCAGCAGGAGCAAGGATTGCAACTTGGTTTGGAGGTGTCTTCCTCCTCCCAGCAGAGCAAGAAGCCCAAGAGCACTAAGGCTTCTTTCAAACAAATAAAAGCTCAGAATGATCTGCTGAGGGCTGAGGTCTACAAGCAATTTATAGATGCAACACCAGCCCAGCAAGAAAGGCTAATGTCTGTGTATGACATTAAAGAGGAAAAAATAATCCTCAGTCACTTTAAGCCTACAATACCGCAGCCTAAGTCAGCTGCAGATTTTGTGAAGACAAGGGTGGAGGTCATGGCCAAAGACATCCATCCCATGGACCAAATAGAACTCCACAAGCAAGCTGGAGAAATGGTTTATGCAACCTTGGTGGAGAGGGCAACCATGGCCCATGAGCTAAAAGAGTCCCTGAAAAACACCAATACACAGTTGGATTTTGAGAGAATGTCCTCCTTGGCCAAAGACAATAGAATAAAGTCTCTTGAGGACATCATCATTGATCTAGGACATGATCCTAGTGATCCAAAGGGTGTGAAGGCCCTTATGAAGAAGAAAGATGATGACCTGAATGCATTAAAGAAGAGGTTGAAGCTGCAGCCCACAGAGCACCCTCAAACCGCAGAGCTTCAAAAGCAAAAACAGGTTGATGACCAATTAGACCTCATAATGCAGCTAGACCAGAGGATCATGGATTTGGAGAAAGAGCTGGAAGGAGCATTACAAGATAAACAGGGAGAATCCACTTCCCAAGCTCCTCCAACTACTTCAACAACAGCAACAACTTCAGGGGCAGCAGTGGCCCCCACAACAGAAGCAGCAGGAACAACAGCAGCTCCAGATGCCAGCGCAAGTATAGAAGAATTGACTAAGGCCATCAAGGAAATGGAGCTCCAGGCCAATGAAATAAAGAAGGCCAAGGAAAAATTGGCAGAACTGGATGCCAAATATGACAAGTCAAAAGTAACTGTAGCGGAGCAGGGCAGAGAAATAAAGGCCCTAAAAGATAAGATAAAGGCCTTAGAGAAGGAACTGAATCTAGAGACTGCCATGGCCGACATAAAGAGGATTCTATGGGCCAAAATTGGCCATTCCATCAGTCAACAATGGAGGTCAATCAAAACAATACATGAACAGATGGACTTAATGGGCCAAGCACAAGCAGAAATCCATAAGGCCAAGACAACACTGGGAGACAAGCCAGAACAGGCCAACAGGATGATAGACTTCTTGAACAGGCAAGAAAAGGAGGAACTGGCAGCCATAGGCATTGCCAACAGAACCGAGGCTGTCCTCACTGCTAAGAAGGTACTAACTCTCAGGAACTATGTACAAACTGTGGAGAGGAAGTGCTATGAGATACAAGCTGAGGTGGAGGAATATAAAGTTAAGATGGCAGTGCTACAAGCAAAGGGACTGCCCAGCCTCCTAAGTGGTGCAGGAAGACTGATCTCTCGAGATCAATTTGCCAACAGAATGGCAACCTCCATTGAAAATCAAATTATTGCATCTGGCAGTACATCTGAGCAAACAGGGCCCCCCACAGGACAGAGCTTGTATGATAAACTTGAAGGCCTGTTCTTCATTGAAAATGAGGTAAATCATCTGTTTGAAACTCCTCCTAACTTTTATAGGTATACAGAGGCCGATGAGACCTTGATTAAAATTCGGAGACATCAAATGCCTAAGGAGGATTGGTGGCAAGCGATGCTTCAGATTTTGCCACGGTAACCTCAGTTGTTCGGCCACTGCCAGCTCCAGGTCACTACAGAACAAACAGCATGACAAAGTCAGAAATAAAGGCAGCTGAAAGGCTGACTCAGCACAAGGAAAATGACAGCTAGCCTAAAGGATAAGCAAATGCGCATATTTGGACAGCTTAGCCTCAGCCGACTTCGACACCCACCAAGTCATCAATTTCTGACTATTTTTTACAGCTAAAGCAATAAAAAGTTACTACAGCTTTTACTTTCTCAGCTACCAAGCTCCAGGAGTTGGCATAACATTTATGAGCCATTAACTCCTTTTCTTGATATTTTTACATGTAAATTTTGTATAAATACTCCCCTTAGTAACGCATAAGGGGTTGGTAATTTTCTCTCTGAGGCAAATGTATTGTACACTTTCAGAATCATTTAATACAGAGGGCTGGATCAGCTCAGTGATTTCCTGAAAGTTTGATGTCTTGCTGATGACCTGTGTGCTGATGCAGAATTCCTGTGCTGTCTGATGAAATAACAAGTTTTCCTCAATCTCTGTTATTGTTTTCTTATGTTTATCAAATCAAACTTATGTTGCACTAAACTAGCAGTAAAGAAAAAGAATAGTGCAGGATTTGTCTTATTACACCTTGTACTCAATTTTTACTGCTGTAAATGTTTGTCTTCAGGATTAACCATGGACATGAATTCTTAATTGCTCATGTGTCTATTAATTCTATATGTCTGAATGTTACCTAGAAATTCTTCATTGCTTCTAGAATAACATTCTCTCTGTCTTTCTTTAGCGGTTTACTGCAAGATTCTTAATTGCCTTGCATAAACTGGACACACCCCACTCAATCACTATTATAAACGTTGTTCCTCAGACACTAATCTGGCTCTGCAGCATCACTACTGTATTACACAGCACCTCAAACAACTAAAGGACCACTGACTCCATTGCCCAATGACATATAACATTCTAGTGAGAGCATACATATCCTGACTGAAACATTCTCCAACCAAATACAAAAACAAATCCTGAACATCATAGCTAGCCTAAAATTTATACATAAACAGAGCTAAACCTTAAAGAGAGAGCCCTCTCTGATTACAGCTTGGCTAGAAGTTGTAATCCAAAGATTGGTTAGTGGTTACCCCGGCCGTATTCCCTTGGGAGTCATAGGGAACAACCTGGGTGTTAACATAATTGGCGACTCAACTGGGGACTCCTTAAGATTTTCTAATTACTGTATATCTCGTAAATCTACAGATGAAGTCTGAATAACAGCCAGGAAGCCTTCAGGACTATTTCTGTTTTACATTAACAGGTTCAGATAAATGCTGCTTCAGTCAATCTTCATGTTAGCTTTAAGAAATATACAGCCATTCCAAAATCTTGCCTAGTCCTTACAGATATAAAAATATTCCAAAAAACATACTCAAAAAGAAGCTCAGAAGCTGGCTCCTAAAAGGGAAACCAGACACACTAGGTCAAACCCTGACCCAAATCCACCAGCAGTTTTTGAAAATCCAAATACAATCCCCAAAATAATTAGGAAACAGCAAAGGCAGGAAAATCCTAGTGATTTGAGTCCTGAGACAGCTCACCCTGAACCAGTTCCAACTCCTATCAAGGTTCTATTTCGGTCTACTCCTGCTTCCCCCAGTTCACCATCTACATCTCAAAGCCCTCCTTTCACATCTTCACCCACTGCACATATCCCCTTGTCCAACACTCTAGGTGCTGCGACACATGTTACCCCTGTGGTACACAGTGTTCCTATTATCACAGTTGCTCCTGTAAATCCCCAAAACCTTGTGAATATGGCTAACAGATATGCACCCTTACAGTTACCTGCTAATGCTGTAGCTCTACCCCAAGACTACCAAACTAAGATCTCATATTTTGACTCTACTGGCCCTTTCACAGCTATTCAGCATGCCAAAAGGATGCAAGACCATTTTGAGACCTATGAAATAGATGATGACAGTGTGAGAATGAGGATGTTTGTTCAAAGTCTGACTGGGGATGTAAGAACTTGGTTTAGATCCCTGAATGCAAATTCCATCACAACTCCTAATGAGCTTTATCAAGCCTTTACTAACAGATGGGAGAAAAAGAAAGATCCTCTGCACATACTTGGTGAATATGACACTATCAAAAGAGGTCCCCAAGAGACTGTTTTGGAGTATTGTGCAAGATTTAACAATGTATATAATGCAATCCCACAAAATTTAAGACCTCCTCCTGATTTGGCATTGTACAAATTTCCTGATGGTTTTGACCCTGATATGGCCTATCAGTTGAAGGAGAGAGCTCCTGAAACCCTTGCAGATGCCCAAAAGGTTGCTGTCACAGTGGAAGCTAACTTGATTGCCAAGAGAAACAGAGCAAGGTTAGAAAAGAGAACCACCTTCAAAGAAGAACCCTCAGCCTTTGATCAAAAACTGGATGCAATACTCACTGGTATGAAGAGATTGGGTGATAGAGTGGAATCTGTTGAGAGAAAGTCATCATGGGAAGCACCACAAAACAACCCTCCTAGGAATCCAAATTTTAGGAGAACTCAAAATCCAAACGTTGGCAAGGCCAGTTTTGACCCAGACATAAGACCCCCCTTCCAAGAGAATTATGTTGAGACTTCCACATCAAGTGAACCCAATGAAGATCCCCACATTAATTTAATGGGTTTGGATGGTGAAAGCCAAGTTTTTTTAACACAAGAGGATCATGAGAATGATGAAATCAAGCTATTCCAAACCAAATCAGGTGAGTCATTTGACTTTAAACAAGGCTATGACACAGCTGTTTATGAAGTCCATAAACAATACAAGCTAAGGAGTAGAACTGTAAATGTAACACAGCCTGAAAAGATAAAGGATAGCCAGCAGCCCAAAAGAGCCACAGTCACAGAGCCAAATGACACAACGGAATCACTTGCAAAGGAAGTAACCATTGAAGAAATCACTGAACCATTTTCTTCAAAACAGCAGCCCATGGCTACATCATCCTTGCACCCTAACCCAAGTGTCATTCCTCAAGAGATGAGCAAGAAGGGCAAGCCTCAAGATCAAGATAAGAATCAAGAAGAAGAGTTAATGAACAAGGAAAGAACTGTCATCCACAGCCAAAAGACCCAATCTGAAAAACCCTTTGACCTAGAAACTGAAATTAGCAAATTGAAGGTAGCTATTCCTCTTTCAGAACTAGCCAAGCATGACATTTATAAACAACAAATCAAAAAATCCCTTCAACTTACTAACAACAAAGATGATGTCAATGTGCTGGATGATACCCCAGAATTGCTGTTCGGTCCAGAAGTGGATGGAAAAACAGTAGTCACAGGGATCTTACCTTTTTATGTTAGTTTACATGTTCATGATAAGATATTACACAATGCAATGTTTGACTCAGGTGCCTCTCACAACCTCATGCCAAAAGCAGTCATGGAAAGACTTAATCTAGATATTACAAGGCCATATAAGGACCTATTCTCCTTTGACTCCAGCCAAGTCAAGTGCTTAGGTCTAATAAAAGATCTATGTGTGTCCCTTGTTCAGTACCCAAACAAGACAATTCTAATGGATGTGGTAGTTGCTGATATCCCACCCAAGTATGGGATGCTGTTATCAAGGTCATGGGGGGCTAAACTTCAAGGTTCCCTACAACTGGACATGTCATACGCCACCATCTCTGTTGTTGGGCAACCAAAGAGACTATACAGAGAAACACTAATGAAATACATGGTCAGCAGTGAAGAAAAGCCCCAAAATTTTCCCATATATGCTGTCCATTCAGACATAGACTCATACATACTCTTCAATAGTAATACAACTCCCTCAAACAATAATGTTGAAACTAATACACTCATACAAGAGGAGGACACTGATAAAAAATTTGCTGCCCAAGAAATAATGGTTAAACCATCACTGAGCAAAGCTGTTGTTCTAGAAATCAAGCTAATTCAATCAAGTGATCAGACTGTCATAGAAGACAAACCAAGTGAAAAATCAGAACTTCAACTTATGATCCCAGATCATAGAGGGGTTATTAAACCTCCCCTAGAAAGAGAGAACCTATGGTTTCTTGAATTTGATGGGTCAGTCAACAAGTTAGGGGCAGGAGCTGGAGTTTGGATACACAATAAACAAAACAGTCATGCAGAAGGCCGAGCCTACAGACTAAATTTCAGATGCACCAATAACATGGCAGAATATGAAGCTCTTTTACTAGGCCTCAAACTAGTAAAGTCCCTACAAGCCATAAAAGTGTCAATCCTAGGAGACTCAGACCTAGTTATCCAACAAGTAAAGGGAAATTTTGTCACCATTGACAAAAGACTGAGATCTTATAGATCTGCTGCTGCTAAAATACTACAGTCCTTCACTGAATTTCAAATTACCAAGATTCCCAGAATCCATAAATTGCATGCTCACAGTTTGGCCACATTTGCAAGTACCTGCAAGCTACCTTTTGAGCCCCACCACTGTTTTACAGCTGAGGTAAAACACAGACCTTCTGTCCCAAACAATGTCAAGGACTGGCAGGTATTTGAAGATGATGCACAAATAAACAATTTCCTGACCTTGCAACAAGAATTTGCAGGACTAAATATTGACACTGAAAGAGCAAGTCAATCACAAATACAGTTTGAACAGACTAACCACCCAATATCACCCAAAACAGCAAAACAAATGCTAAATCCAACCATTTTCAACAAGGAGAACATACAACAAATTCAACAAATCAGTTATGAAGAAATAGCTGCCACAGAGGCTGAAATCATAGAGCTGAAGGACAATTCTCTTCCAACAGGCTTAACTCCATTAGAGGATATCTTTGACTCAAATGACATCCCTAGGAAACCAAAAATGCAGCCCCTTAACTCTGCCATTGAAGAATGCAACATTGGAACTGTTGAGAAGCCCAAAATAATAAAATTGTCTGCATCCTTACCTCCTGATCAAAAACCCAAATACATTGACCTCTTCAAAGAGTTTCAAGATGTCTTTGCATGGGGTTATGAGGATTTAAAATCCTATGACACCTCTGTTATCCAGCATACTATCCCTCTCAAGCCCAATCAAAAGCCATTCAAACAGAAATTGAGAAGGATCAATCCCATGCTTCTCCCTTCAATTGAAAAGGAACTGCAAAAGATGTTCAAAGCTGGCATCATAGCACCAATCAGGTTTTCTGATTGGATTTCAAATTTGGTACCCACAAGAAAGAAAACTGGTGAAATAAGGCTTTGTGTGGATCTTAGGAACTTGAATCAAGTATCCCTCAAAGATAACTATCCCTTACCTAAGATGGATCACATCCTCCAAAGAGTGGTAGGTGCCTCAAGGATCTCATTACTTGATGGATTCTCAGGTTTTAATCAAATCTTAGTACACCCTGATGATCAAGACAAAACTGCATTTACAACCCCATGGGGAACTTTCAAATATGTAAAAATGCCTTTTGGATTGAAAAATGCAGGGGCAACATTTCAAAGAGCAATGGATATTGCTTTTGCCAAGGAGATTCATGACTTTCTAGTCATTTACGTAGATGACCTCACACCTTTCTCAAAATCAGATCAAGAACATTTGAAACATCTAAGGCAGATCTTCTTAACATGCAGGAAATATGGAATTTCCTTGAATCCCAAGAAATCCCTGTTTGGTTTGGAAGAAGGTAAGCTGTTAGGACACATCATTTCAGAGGATGGCATAAGAATTGACCTAGATAGAATACAAGCTATCTTACAAATGCCTCACCCAAGAAATATCAAAGAATTGCAAGCATTCTTAGGGAAGATCAATTTCTTGAGACGATTTATCCCAAACTTAGCAGAACTGGTCAGATTACTGAATAACATGCTAAAGAAGGATTCAAAAGTGAAATGGACAGTTGAAGCAAATCAAGCCTTTGAAGGTATAAAATTGGCCCTTACCCAGACCCCATTCTTAACAAATCCTCAGTTTGATAGAGAATTCATCATTTTCTCTTTTGCCTCCCAACATACTATTGCTGCTGTTTTATTACAGAAAGATGACCAAGGAAATGAGAAGCCCATTGCTTTCTTTAGTACAGCTCTTAGAGATGCACCTCTTAAATATCAGATCATGGAGAAGCAAGCTTATGCTTTGGTTAAGGCCATTAAAGACTTTAGGATTTACATCCTTTATTCCCATGTTATAGCTTATGTGCCAAGTCCCATTGTTAAAGACATTCTCACTCAAGAAAATTTAGAGGGCAGAAGAGGAAAGTGGATTGCCAACATTTTGGAATTTGATATTGAGATAAAACCTACAAAACTGATAAAAGGGCAAGGTTTGGCCAAACTAATGACAAAAGCAAACTTCCAAGCCTTAGACATAAACCAGCTGGACAATGAACCGAAGCTGGCGACTCCAAAGATCAATGTAGCCTTTGAACAATCCCCTTGGTACTCTGATATATGTTATGTGTTACAAAACTTGTGTGCTCCCCTAGGATTGTCCAGAACTAAATGTAGGTTCTTAAAAATGAAAACCTCAAGATTTTGTGTTATGGATGGCAATTTGCTTTGGAAAAACCATGAGGGTATACTGTTAAACTGCTTGATTGAAAATGAAGCTAATAAAATCAATAAAGAATTTCATGCAGGTGACTGTGGTGGACACTTGTATTGGAAGTCCACTGTGGATAAGATTTTGAGGGCTGGGTATTATTGGCCCACTGTTTTCTCTGATGTCAAGAAATTCGCCACATCATGTCATAAATGTCAAGTGTTTGAGGGAAAGAGAAAGTTACTACCACTTCCCTTGAGGCCTATTGCAACAGAGAGACCTTTTCAACAATGGGGCTTGGATTTCATTGGGGAGATTCACCCTTCATCTTCAGGCCAGCATAGATGGATTCTAACAGCTACAGACTACTTTACTAAGTGGATTGAAGTTGTTCCATGCAGACAAGCAAATGATTCCACAATCATTCAGTTCCTTGAGACTAACATTCTCTCTAGATTTGGTTGTCCTGATAAGATAATAACAGACAATGCTGCTGCTTTCAGATCTAAGAAGATGGTGAATTTCTGCCACAAATTTCACATAACCTTGGGCCATTCTACTGCATATTATCCCCAAGGAAATGGCCTTGCTGAATCATCAAATAAAAGCCTTGTAAACATCATAAAGAAGGTGCTGGAAGAAAATAAGAAGAATTGGCATAAAAAACTTGTGAATGCCTTATGGGCAGATAGACTAACAACCAAGAGATCAATTGGGATCAGCCCATATGAGTTATTCTATGGATTAGAAGCTAAATTCCCTTCAGCACTAGGCATTCCTGTTATGAAACTACTTCAAGAAAGTCAAGCTGAACCCAATGATATGCAGAGAAGGATTAATCAGATAATATGTTTGCAGCAAACTAGGGATCAGGTGTACAGCAGAGTTCTAATTCTACAAGAAAAGCTAAAAAAGGCCTTTGACAGAAGAACCAAGGCTGAAGATTTCAACATTGGAGACAAAGTCCTCAAGTGGGATTCAAGAAGAGACGATAAGGGAAAACATGGAAAATTTGATTCCCTTTGGAGAGGACCATTTGCTGTCCAAACAGTACAAGGAAACAATACCTATTTCCTTAAAAGTCTTAATGAAACTGATTTGGATGAAGGTCATGTGAATGGCAGGATGCTGAAGCACTATTTTGACCACTACCCATAAGTGCAGCCTGAGTTTCCCTTGTACATATTCAGGTGTATATATTACTTTCTGTTAAAATGTAAAAATGCAGTTTCTCAAGTTTTATTAACTGTCAGCAAAAGGCAAATAGGTTTAGAGATCTACCAAGGTGGGAAGAGCACAATTTTGGCATTTCAAAGCAGCATACTTCAAGTTTTGGTAAAAGCAGTCAAGGGCCAAGGCATTCTGACCTGCTGTTCTTGGTCTTTCAAATGGAAAAACCATCCCCATGTGGAGCCACTGTTAGCTACCTATACCAATAGGTTTCATATTTCATGATTGGCAAAGAAAGTTCCAAATATGCTCTGCTTTGATGATGCAAAGATCCCATATTTCCAAGAGAAGAAATTGTGTGTATATAGCTTTATGTTGACTCAATTTTGATGGATGGTCCAAAAGCCTACTCTGGATCATGCCATGTTTCAATTTTTTGTTGTAGAATAGAGAAAGAAGTCTATCCAAACTGTTTAATCTTGACAGGCCAGTAGCTTAGGTAGAGAATTAAGGTTCCCAACTGCTTAATCTGGGACCTTGGAAGCAATAAGGGTAGTTCTAGATAGGAAATCAAAAGAAAAGGCCAAGAGAAAAGAAAAGGCAAATAAGGGTCTGCAAGTCTAAGTGCACCCTCCATGAAGAAACAAAAAAATGCTAGGCAAATAGATGGGTAAGCAGATGGGGTTGCAGAAATATCATTCCTTTCAAATGAGTGTTTGATAGCATAGTTGCAGAGGAATATCAATGGATTGAGAAGGTCCTCTTCTCCATCAGGTTGCAGCAAAGCAAAGAAGCATGTCTAACTTCCCATTTTTTCCCCTTTCAGATTCATTACTAACATCCCTTCATCAGTTGAGATTCATGGAACAATTTGAGGTTTTATGATGGTTCTTATTCCCTTATAAGCCACATTTCTTGTCTAAAATTCTTTTCATTTTGATCTACTCCCTAAGCTAAGTTATCTTCACATAAACTTAGTGATTTCGCTCCTCATTCACTTCTTCCATCCATATTAACCCCTAACTTCTATTATCTAAGTCCCTTATTTTTCCCTTCCCCCTACTATTATAACACCATGGTGTATAAATCCCCAGCATTGTATAAATATCCTCCCTTTAGCACTATAGCTAAATAAGTTTGTTAAGGGAGACATTAGTCCACCAGGGACTATGGTCAACCCTGTCATGGGATTGCTCTGACCTCAGGTTGGAGTAACAGCCTCCCCCTAAGCCATCACCTCACCTCTGTTCAATAAATTCCACAAGAACCCCTTCCCTCTGCTTAAAACCCACTTTTTAACCCTTTTTCCCCCCTTGGATTAACCCTTGCCCCGAAAAACCCACAAAAAGCACTAAACCTAAAGTTCTCCGCCCAAATATTAAATCAAATATTTTAATATGCTGGCGGGTCCCTCCCCAACATGCACGATCCGTCGGAAGGCCCGCCAGCCGTCCATCATCTGCCACCCCCGATCTAACGATGGGCGGGCATTTTCAGTTTCGGATCTGCCGACCTTTAGCGTCTGGGGAACGGTGGTTTTCCGCCCCGTACAAGGGACTCGTGGCAGGCGACGAGGTTGTTCGGAGCCCCCCTCCCCGATACCGCCTTTTCCCAAATGTGGTGCGGGGAAACCGCTTACCACCATCCTCGTTACCGCCTTCCCTCCTACGTCACCTACACGTCATCATGACGTCGGACCATCTCCCGCCCCCGCGCCCGTGGCCCTCCACGTGGTCGGCCACCGCATCTGTCTGCCACCGCATTCCCCTGCCACCGCGTCTGCCACTCTGGCCGCCACCTCACCGTCCACGTCACCTGCGTACCCGGGCCCGCCGTGACGTCATTGGCGAAAAAGCGCCAATAACCATTTTTTGCCAAAATTGCCGTTATTAACGCCCGAAATAGCCGTTTTGTGTCATTTTCGAGCGAAAATACACAGAGCTCTTGTTGCTGCTTCCACGCCAGATTGTTCCTAAACCTCCAAAATTCGAATTTGTGCCGCCCGAGCTTATCAACTCAGCTACCTTGTGCCTCCACAGTTCGGCCCGCAGGCCTTTCAAGCGTTTTTATCCAGGTATTCACCGTAATTCTTCCATTTGGCCCATGCATACCATTTCTCTGTAAATTCACCATTAAAGCACTTGTCAAATTCCATACAAGCTCTGTCTACTACCTAAAAGTGAGCTAAGGTAACCTGCATTACCCTAGCCCTATAATTCGACATTGAAACAGTCAAATTAGCGCACCAAAATTGCAAATTCATCCCCAAGGTGCCCATCATTGTTCCCTTTTGTTGGGTGTAGACCAGCTGCAGTTTCTTACCAGAATAAACCTGACATACCCTCTGAAAGTTACCCCTAGCAATTCACAACCCCTGTGAATTCACCAAAAACTGCAGAAACAAGCCTGCTTTTCCACTGTAAAAAACATTTCAGACACTGTCTACAGTTGGCCTATCATTTAAGCTCTGAAGAACTTTGCAAACCATTGCACTCACCTTATTCAAAAACAGATCATACAATGGCTGCCCTTGCACCCACAGCTCTCAGTGTTGCTCCATTAAATCCACCCAATAAAGACCTGCAGTCCTTGCCTCTTGCTGACAAGGACTACCTTATTGAAGACTATGTGGGAAACAGGGACTTTCTGCAGACCTTCAGGCAGTTGAGAGAGGACTACCTGAATGGTCATGATACATATGGCATATGGGAGTCCAACCTGCCATACTATTGTCTCCCCTCTGTAAATGTGTTTCCTGAAATCATTCGCCTATGTGCTGAAAACTATGATGTGCAACACAGAGCCATCAGCACTCCATCTGGGAGGATCCTCTTCTACATTAATCCTGAGTCCATCAACAAAATGCTACATTTTGATCAGACAGAGCTGCTAATCCCATTCTCCATGAACTATCTGTTGGACACTGGTGCCAAGATGACCAGTGAGGAGATTCAAAAGGTCACCAGGACATTCATGAGACCTGAGTGCCAGCCCGCAGGGCCACCTCCTTATTTGGATGTCTACTTCACTGAAGTAGGCAGATTACTCCTAGACATGATTGCTTATGTGCTGGGATACAGAACTAGCGAACATGTGGATGAGACAATGCTAGTATTACTAGCTGTTTACAGCCCAGGCCAACCCCCTGCCCGCAAATATAACTTTGCCAAGTTCATCGCTAACAAAATCCATGATCAGTTGGGTGCAGTGGATAGGCAGGGGGTCTTCAAGTACTCGGCCTATATCTATCACCTCTTTATGTACTATCAGTCTGAGGCTTTTCCATGCTATATCAAAAAGCTGGATTATAGAGGGGAAAGAAGATCTGTCATCTTCTGGACCTCTGTCTATCACAAAGTCACAAACTCACCCTATTCCTATATTGAGTTTGTTGACCAATTTGTGTATCCGGTCTCTTGCCTATTGATGAGGTCCCCTCCTCCCAGAATGTCAACTG
The DNA here is from genome assembly GCA_031772625.1 of Pinus tabuliformis. NCBI lineage: Eukaryota > Viridiplantae > Streptophyta > Pinopsida > Pinales > Pinaceae > Pinus > Pinus tabuliformis. The sequence continues at coordinate 1,026,719,303 of CM062816.1, read as the reverse complement.
AGATACAGAAGGCTCTGCAGCTTTCCAAAAAATGTAAAATAGGTGATTGGTACCTATATGAGGATCATATAGTCATCAGAGTCTATGGCTGTGAGCTCTGTCCATACAGGCTCCCAAAATATGTGCCTATAAGGTTGTTTAACTTGGAGTATTACAGGCAGCTGATTCAATCCGACCTCACCCACTTCCACAGCGCCAAAAGGAAGGCCCACCTCAAGTTCAAACACCAGTTGGGCCCCTTTATCATGAATCAGAAAGAAGGGTGGGAAGATGCTGACCTCATCCTCAAGGACAAATATAAACTATCATATAGTTTTCGGTGGGTCCCTTATGACCTTGAGGGCTTCATTACTGCCAGAAGAAACAAATACAGGCTTCTAGGTTATAGGCATTGCCAATACCCACACATTGAAAGATATGCCAACCAGCAAGAATGGCAGCAGGGTACTCTAGTTGAAAAGCTAACTGAAGAAGAGATAATGCTAAAGAATATGAAGGAGCTTGAAAAAACCATTGACCTAGACTCTGTGCAGCAGGTACCTTTCAAGCAGCCTTATTCAACAGGAGAAGGGACCTCGGCCTCAAGGAATGCACCAGTCACACAAGCACCTTCCACAGCAACACCAGCTGCAGACAAAGGCAAAGGGATAATGGATGCAAAGGAGGAAACAGTGAAAGAAAAGTCTGCCCCTGCAAATGAGCAGCATCAAGAGCCCCATCAAGGGCAGCAAACAGAACAGCAGCAAGAGCATACTGCTCCTCAACAAACGGAGCTACCAGCAGCTCCAGTAATGCAAACTCCACCTCCACAGACTGAGCCATTGACGGCTCCAAGTTTGCAGACCCCAGCACATGAAGAAAGGGGTATGAAAAGAGATAGAGAAGAGTCCACTCCAATTAGTGGATCCTCCCAACAACCAGGAGCCAAAAGGCAAAGGCTAGACTCCCCAGAGGTAGAAGACATCACTGAAGAATTCCTTGACAGCTCAAGGAAAAACAGGGAGGGCAGCCAGCACACAGGGACAAGCTCCTTTCAGCAGGAGCAAGGATTGCAACTTGGTTTGGAGGTGTCTTCCTCCTCCCAGCAGAGCAAGAAGCCCAAGAGCACTAAGGCTTCTTTCAAACAAATAAAGGCTCAGAATGATCTGCTGAGGGCTGAGGTCTACAAGCAATTTATAGATGCAACACCAGCCCAGCAAGAAAGGCTAATGTCTGTGTATGACATTAAAGAGGAAAAAATAATCCTCAGTCACTTTAAGCCTACAATACCGCAGCCTAAGTCGGCTGCAGATTTTGTGAAGACAAGGGTGGAGGTCATGGCCAAAGACATCCATCCCATGGACCAAATAGAACTCCACAAGCAAGCTGGAGAAATGGTTTATGCAACCTTGGTGGAGAGGGCAACCATGGCCCATGAGCTAAAAGAGTCCCTGAAAAACACCAATACACAGTTGGATTTTGAGAGAATGTCCTCCTTGGCCAAAGACAATAGAATAAAGTCTCTTGAGGACATCATCATTGATCTAGGACATGATCCTAGTGATCCAAAGGGTGTGAAGGCCCTTATGAAGAAGAAAGATGATGACCTGAATGCATTAAAGAAGAGGTTGAAGCTTTAGCCCACAGAGCACCCTCAAACCGTAGAGCTTCAAAAGCAAAAACAGGTTGATGACCAATTAGACCTCATAATGCAGCTAGACCAGAGGATCATGGATTTGGAGAAAGAGCTGGAAGGAGCATTACAAGATAAACAGGGAGAATCCACTTCCCAAGCTCCTCCAACTACTTCAACAACAGCAACAATTTCAGGGGCAGCAGTGGCCCCCACAACAGAAGCAGCAGGAACAACAACAGCTCTAGATGCCAGCGCAAGTATAGAAGAATTGACTAAGGCCATCAAGGAAATGGAGCTCTAGGCCAATGAAATAAAGAAGGCCAAGGAAAAATTGGCAGAACTGGATGCCAAATATGACAAGTCAAAAGTAACTGTAGCGGAGCAGGGCAGAGAAATAAAGGCCCTAAAAAATAAGATAAAGGCCTTAGAGAAGGAACTGAATCTAGAGACTGCCATGGCCGACATAAAGAGGATTCTATGGGCCAAAATTGGCCATTCCATCAGTCAACAATGGAGGTCAATCAAAACAATACATGAACAGATGGACTTAATGGGCCAAGCACAAGCAGAAATCCATAAGGCCAAGACAACACTGGGAGACAAGCCAGAACAGGCCAACAGGATGATAGACTTCTTGAACAGGCAAGAAAAGGAGGAACTGGCAACCATAGGCATTGCCAACAGAACCGAGGCTGTCCTCACTGCTAAGAAGGTACTAACTCTCAGGAACTATGTACAAACTGTGGAGAGGAAGTGCTATGAGATACAAGCTGAGGTGGAGGAATATAAAGTTAAGATGGCAGTGCTACAAGCAAAGGGACTGCCCAGCCTCCAAAGTGGTGCAGGAAGACTGATCTCTCGAGATCAATTTGCCAACAGAATGGCAACCTCCATTGAAAATCAAATTATTGCATCTGGCAGTACATCTGAGAAAACAGGGCCCCCCACAGGACAGAGCTTGTATGATAAACTTGAAGACCTGTTCTTCATTGAAAATGAGGTAAATCATCTGTTTGAAACTCCTCCTAACTTTTATAGGTATACAGAGGCCGATGAGACCTTGATTAAAATTCGGAGACATCAAATGCCTAAGGAGGATTGGTGGCAAGCGATGCTTCAGATTTTGCCACGGTAACCTCAGTTGTTCGGCCACTGCCAGCTCCAGGTCACTACAGAACAAACAGCATGACAAAGTCAGAAATAAAGGCAGCTGAAAGGCTGACTCAGCACAAGGAAAATGACAGCTAGCCTAAGGATAATCAAATGCGCATATTTTGACAGCTTAGCCTCAGCCGACTTCGACACCCACCAAGTCATCAATTTATGACTATTTTTTACAGCTAAAGCAATAAAAAGTTACTACAGCTTTTACTTTCTCAGCTACCAAGCTCCAGGAGTTGGCATAACATTTATGAGCCATTAACTCCTTTTCTTGATATTTTTACATGTAAATTTTGTATAAATACTCCCCTTAGTAACGCATAAGGGGTTGGTAATTTTCTCTCTGAGGCAAATGTATTGTACACTTTCAGAATCATTTAATACAGAGGGCTGGATCAGCTCAGTGATTTCTTGAAAGTTTGATGTCTTGCTGATGACCTGTGTGCTGATGCAGAATTCCTGTGTTGTCTGATGAAATAACAAGTTTTCCTCAATCTCTGTTATTGTTTTCTTATGTTTATCAAATCAAACTTGTGTTGCACTAAACTAGCAGTAAAGAAAAAGAATAGTGCAGGATTTGTCTTATTACACCTTGTACTCAATTTTTACTGCTGTAGATGTTTGTCTTCAGGATTAACCATGGACATGAATTCTTAATTGCTCATGTGTCTATTAATTCTATATGTCTGAATGTTACCTAGAAATTCTTCATTGCTTTTAGAATAACATTCTCTCTGTCTTTATTTAGCGGTTTACTGCAAGATTCTTAATTGCCTTGCATAAACTAGACACACCCCACTCAATCACTATTATAAACGTTGTTCCTCAGACACTAATCTGGCTCTGCAGCATCACTACTGTATTACACAGCACCTCAAACAACTAAAGGACCACTGACTCCATTGCCCAATGACATATAACATTCTAGTGAGAGCATACATATCCTGACTGAAACATTCTCCAACCAAATACAAAAACAAATCCTGAACATCATAGCTAGCCTAAAATTTATACATAAACAGAGCTAAACCTTAAAGAGAGAGCCCTCTCTGATTACAGCTTGGCTAGAAGCTGTAATCCAAAGATGGTTAGTGGTTACCCCGGCCGTATTCCCTTGGGAGTCATAGGGAACAACCTGGGTGTTAACAGACACCATAAAAGAGATACATGACATAGAGACGAAATATCTAGAGCAAGACTTATGAAAGTCACCAATAACTGGTAGCAGCAACATTTGTCAAACACTTTTCAGATCAGCAACCATGATCTCCTTCTGTTCTCCATCTGCCTCTGTTCCACCTGAAACCAACAACAGCTGTGAACTAGAACCAAAAGCTTCTAAGGTAATGCCAACAATACATTATTAGAAGTTAACCTGCTCCCCCTGAACCTGTGCCAAATGGTCTCTGTCAGACCCATATCAAACTCTTCTCACTCAGAGTCTGGCTCACTGATTTTATTCAAACCAACATATACGCCACTGTATCCACAGAAATTAGTGTATATACGCGGATACTCCTTGTGAAACTTGCGTACAACCAATTTCAGATCAGCAACCTGTAAATGTCCTGTAGAGTATAAGTCATCAACCTATAACAACGTATGTCTGCATCAATTCATCCCTTTGAACAGAATTCAGAGTCATCCACATTATATCATGTGTGAAACCACCATAGCCATTTCATCAACATCAAGATCTACATGATCCAAGTATCATTACTTGGGAACATCTGCATCAATCAACATATGTAAGTATCATATAGATAAGAACTCATCATCAAAGCATCTTTGAGTAGTCATCCATGTATCAGCAATATATATCTTGAGCTCAACCTCATTTGTCAAAACTTCTTTATATCATCAACTATGATCTTTATGCATATGACGATAGCAGCATATGAGAGACTCATCATCAAGTAATGAAGTTCTGTATTCAAGCTTTGTACTTTTCCTTATCCTGACCACCATATATATGCACCATCTAAGAATCAATCCAAAAATATGATTTGAACATCAACTATGTAACCCCAAGAATCATATGAGATTTTATCATGGACAACTCATAACCACATCATAGCAAGATATATCATTTAGCCATATAAGAATCATCACCAAGGACTATTAACCATAATGCCAACAATGAATTATTAAAGGCATATGCTCCCCCTCAACTTGTGCCATCTGTTAGATCTGATCATGCATATATCAGCAATAAGCATCAAGACATCATCATCATCAAGTTAGGATCAAAACACTTCTAGACATCTTACAAGTATCAAAACATTTCCACACATCCTCAGCAGACTGTAACTATTAACCAATAGAGCAAATAATGGACTGAATCATATCAGATCCTTTTTCTGAGCCTGTCCCCACTGCTTTTCCTCAGACTGACATATACGTGACTTTTCAGTGTCTAACTCGCGTATATACGCGACTTCCCTTTATGGAACTTGCGTATGAGGTTCAGGTGATCCAGGTGGATATTGGTGGCCACCTGCCGAGTCCACCTGGACCCCCACCATTGTCTTTCTCAGCATTTTCAGTTTCCTTAATTGTAGCACAACTTACTATTTTTAGCAGTTTTTCGGGTCCTGAACTTCGGGAGCCGTTTTGAGGCCCTAAACGACGTTTTTTGGGAAATCTGGGGGCAACATGGGTCCATGGACCGATGTTTCCCTTCCCAAAGTGGTAGTCCTCGGATAGATCTTTCTAACGAGCTATTGTACGCGTCAAACGGAGATCGTATGCCAAAGTTACGACCCTGGGAAGTTGATGTACCAATTTACCCAAACGGGGCCCACAGTTTGGCGTTTCATCTCCTAGGGTTAGGTTTTGGAATGTTAAGGGTTTTCCATTGTTTCTCAACAATAAATAGGCCTTCGAGCCTCATTGTAACAGAGTTCAGAGGCATGTAGCCATCACATCTCTTCTCAGAGATAAGCTACCATCGCCCTAGCTAGTTTATTGCCATTTCTGTTTGTAAGCATATTTCAGTATTTTCCATTAATGAAATGAAGTATTATTTCCGCTGCATCTTTGTGTATATGGTTATCTCTGTAATTTGTTGCGTTCCTGTTTAAATCCGGATCAGTGGTATCAGAGCGGTCTGCTTTTTCTCTGTTTTTCTTTGCATGTCCCCAACAAGGTCGGGATATAAGGAGTTAGGGCTTGAACTGGTTGAACCTTTGCAAGACCAGCCTCGCAAATCCCGACGGCCTCCCATGGCGGACGAGAAGAAAGACGAGGGGGCAGGAGATCCCATCAAAATCTTGCTCGAAGAAGCGCTCGAGCGACAACGGAACGCGATGATGGACAGCTTTGCGCAGATCCTTCAGCGGCTACCCAGAAGCGGCGCATCGGCTTCCAGCAGCTCCTCTGGAAACGCCACACCCTTTAAGGTACAAGTTAATTTTGAAATCCCCATATTCGAGGGTCAGATAGACGCCGATGCCGTAGATAAATGGTTAAATCTGCTAGAGGGTTATTTTTCTGTTCATGAATTTTCGAGTCGGGAAAAGATTGTTTTTGCTCTTCTCAAAGCAGCCCCCCACGTCAAGGACTGGTGGGAAACCTACTGCGAGCAGAAGGATGAAAGTACTGGCTCACTATTTTCAGCCGCACCCACCTGGGATTCGTTCCGGGATGCCATCAAGGAGCAGTACTACCCTGTCGGAAGCTATGAGGATGAATACATAAAGTGGACCACGCTGCGGCAGGGAAGGGACCAAGACGTGCCGGAGTTCACCAATCTTTTCCATACCCTTCGCACAAAGTTGGGTATCAAGGATTCGGAGCAACATTTGATACTCAAATACCGTGGCTGCCTGCACAAGTACATCCAGGAAGAAATACAGTTCCTAAACATCCCCTCGCTCGGCGCAGCATACCGGTATGCCGTCAAGGTCGAGCAGAAGTTTAAACAAAAGAAGCGAGACTTTGGATCTGCGAATCCAAAGCAGGGGAAAGGTGCCCCTAAACCACAGAACAAAGGACAAAGCCAAGGCGGGACAGCCCAAGACAACCAGCCGAAGCTGCAAGCAAAGAGCAACGCCGCGAAGCCGAGAAAGGACACTGGAAAATGGTGCGAGTTCCATAAGAGCTCCACTCACAACACAAGTGAGTGTCGGGCCAAGCAGTCACTGGTGGCTGAGCTAAAGGTTTCAGAATCAGATGCATGTTCCGACTCTGAGTCAGAACCCGATAAGGGGTATGAAAAAGGGAAGCAGATCATTGATGCGGATCCCAGCGCCACTGTTGCTACCGCAAAGATCCAGAAAAATGAACCCGAAGATCCAGAGGAGGAGGAGCGTCTCTTCCACTCCCAGATGTGGGTAAAGGGCTCCCCGATACAGTTCATTGTTGATAGCGGGAGTCAAAAGAACCTCATTTCGGCAGAGGTCGTGAAGCGGTTGGGCTTACCGACCACAGCACATCCACAACCATACACCATTGGGTGGCTTCACCAAGGGCGAGATCTTCGCGTGAGCCAGCAGTGTCGCCTTCCATACAACATCAAGCCCTTCACGGATGAGGTATTGTGTGACATTGCTCCCCTTGAAGTTTGTGATGTATTACTAGGACAACCATACTTGTGGAAGCGACATGCTGTGTATGAATCAAGGCCCCGTGCTGTTATTATTACATTGGGAAATAAGTTGTTCAGGATACCAGAGGTAGCACCACCTGCCGCCATCTCTTTGATTACTGCAAAACAATGCAGTAAGATCATTTCCAAAACCAGGAAATTTGTTTTCCTGATGATACGCCCTCAAGGGAAGAAGAAGACAGTGGCCGCGGCCTCCAAACGGGGTCCCTCTGCACGGCAGCTACAGATGGACAAGATTGTGGAGGAGTACGAAGACATCTTCACCTCCCCGGCAGGGGTTCCTCTGCACTGTCAAGTCAAGCACTCCATCGATCTGACCCCAGGTGCGCCGCTACCCAATGGACCAATTTATCGGCGCTCCGTTCTGGAGAACAATGAAATCAAGAGGCAGATTCAGGAGCTCCTGCAGAAAGGTCACATCCGTCCGAGTTCTTCGCCCTGTGGGAGCCCGATAGTGTTGGTACAGAAGAAGGATGGGACGTGGAGACTCTGTATTGACTATCGGGCGCTGAACAAGATCACTGTCCGTAATAGGTACCCGATCCCGCGGATTGATGACCTCCTAGACCAACTAAAGGGGGCGAAATATTTCAGCAAGATCGATCTGAAGTCAGGATATCACCAGGTACCAATTGAACCCTCAGATGTGTGGAAGACTGCCTTCAAATCCAAGGAGGGCCTCTTCGAATGGTTGGTCATGCCTTTCGGATTGACGAATGCTCCTGCAACCTTTATGAGGCTAATGGATGACATCTTGCGGCCATTCACCAACTCCTTTGTAGTAGTATACTTGGATGACATTCTGATCTTCAGCCAGAGTTGGGAAGAGCACCTCCACCACATCCGACAGGTTCTCCAAACACTGCGGCAACACAAGCTATGTGCCAATTTGGAGAAATGCACTTTTGGCATGACCGAGGTTCAGTATCTGGGATACATCATTGATGAACAGGGGGTGCATGTCGATCCAGCCAAGGTCCAAGTCATTCGGGATTGGCCCTCTCCAACCACTCTAACAGAGCTCCGCAGCTTTCTAGGTCTTGCCAACTTCTACCGCAGGTTTGTGTTGGGATTTTCTCATATTTCTTGGCCCTTGAGTCAAGTCACCAAGGGCGGGGCGAAAGCAAAATTCTTTTGGTCTGAATCTCAACAGAAGGCATTCAGGGAGTTGAAGGATCGCCTCTGCACGGCACCAGTGCTCGCGTTACCAGATTTACAACAACCATTTGAGGTCGAGACAGATGCCTCTGACTATGCTATTGGGGCAGTCCTTACTCAACATGGACATCCAGTGGCATATCACAGTGAAACACTTTCAGACACAGTCCGGAAGTACCCCACTTATGATAAAGAGATGTATTCCATTGTACAGGCCTGCCGACAATGGAAGCATTACATTTTGGGGAAGGAAACGGTCATCCACACAGACCACCGACCTCTGCAGTTCATACAGACCCAAGGGAAATTGCAGAATGATCGCCATCAGAAGTGGTCTACATACCTGCAACAGTTTCACTTGAATATCAAGTATAAAAAGGGCAGCACCAATAATGTTGCAGATTGCCTCAGTCGACCACCGATCATGGCGCTAACCACCGTGCTCAACTCTTGCGGGCACGAGACTTCTGATTGGCCACTTCTCTACAAAAGCGACCCAGAATTCGGCCACACATACCAGACACTCTTGGAGGGTCGGCAGGTTGCAGATTTTCACCTCCAGGATGCCCTATTATGCCACCTCGGTCACCTTTGTGTTCCTTCAAGCGAGCGTGCCAAGATGATTTGGGAAGCACACTACAGTCGGGCTGCTGGGCATTTCGGGGTCGAGAAAACAGTGGCAGTACTGCAAAACTATTTCTATTGGCCGAATCTTCGACAGGATGTTGGGAAGTACATCCGATCATGTACTGCCTGTGCCATTGCCAAACCGACCATTAAGAAGCAAGGCCTCTATACCCCGTTGCCTACCCCTAGTCGACCTTGGGAATCCATCTCCATGGATTACATGTCAGGCCTTCCTTCCACTAAGCATGGAAATGACTGTGTTTTTGTGGTCGTCGACAGGTTCTCAAAGATGGCCATTATGATGGCCTGCAAGAAGAATATCACAGCAGAAGCCACTGCTAAACTCTTCTTTGAACGAGTGTGGGTGCACTTTGGGATCCCACAGTCTATCATCTCAGATCGGGACAGTCGGTTTCTCAGCACATTTTGGTCCAGTCTCTGGTCAATGCTGGACACCAAACTCACGAAGTCCACAGCCTTCCATCCTCAAACTGATGGCCAGACAGAGGTTGTCAATAGGATGATTGTGCACATTCTGCGCATGTATAACTCAAAGCATCCACGCACATGGGACGAGAGCCTCCCCTATGTTCAGCACAGCTACAACCGAGCTCTTCACAGCTCCACTGGCCATAGCCCTTTTCAGGTGGGTTTGGGATTCCAGCCACTATGCCCCATTGATGTGGCCATGCCACTTGCAGCTACTCACATGAATTCAGCTCATGTCCAGTCCGAAACAGATAAGGCCACCAGCTTCATTGAGCGCATCCAACATATTCGCCAGCAGGTCCATGACATTCTTGAGAAATCAAATGCCAAGTACAAGCAGCGACATGATCAACATCGGGTGCCACACAAGTTTCAGGTGGGCGACAAAGTCTGGTTGCATTTGCAAAAGGAACGCCTTACTGGAGCCTATCGGAAATTGAGACCACTCCGATATGGTCCTTACACCATTACTAAGGCTATGGGAGACAATGCATTTGAGCTCAGCATTCCCCCATTCCTTGGCCTGCACCCAGTGTTCAATGTGGACCGCCTTCGGCCATACTTTCCACCATTGCTAGACACATCCGACATTGCAGAACAGCTCAAACCCACAGAATTAAATCCAGATTGCATGGAACAAGCTGCAACTGATCGGATCATGGACACACAGATCAAGAACACTCGCCAACAGAATATCCAACTGTATCGAGTTGTCAAAGCAGGCCAACTCCTTCAGCAGGGCAAGTGGCTCACCAGGGAACAAGTTCAGCAGAAGTTTCCTCATCTCATGGAGGAGCTCAACGCAATGGGGACCATTGCTTCCTAAGGGGGGAGGAATGATCCAGGTGGATATTGGTGGCCACCTGCCAAGTCCACCTGGACCCCCACCATTGTCTTTCTCAGCATTTTCAGTTTCCTTAATTGTAGCACAACTTACTATTTTTAGCAGTTTTTCGGGTCCTGAACTTCCGGAGCCGTTTTGAGGCCCTAAACGACGTTTTTTGGGAAATCTGGGGGCAACATGGGTCCATGGACCGATGTTTCCCTTCCCAAAGTGGTAGTGCTCGGATAGATCTTTCTAACGAGCTATTGTACGCGTCAAACGGAGATCGTATGCCAAAGTTACGACCCCGGGAAGTTGATGTACCAATTTACCCAAACGGGGCCCACAGTTTGGCGTTTCATCTCCTAGGGTTAGGTTTTGGAATGTTAAGGGTTTTCCATTGTTTCTCAACAATAAATAGGCCTTCGAGCCTCATTGTAACACAGTTCAGAGGCATGTAGCCATCACATCTCTTCTCAGAGATAAGCTACCATCGCCCTAGCTAGTTTATTGCCATTTCTGTTTGTAAGCATATTTCAGTATTTTCCATTAATGAAATGAAGTATTATTTCCGCTGCATCTTTGTGTATATGGTTATCTCTGTAATTTGTTGCGTTCCTGTTTAAATCCGGATCAGTGGTATCAGAGCGGTCTGCTTTTTCTCTGTTTTTCTTTGCATGTCCCCAACAAGGTCGGGATATAAGGAGTTAGGGCTTGAACTGGTTGAACCTTTGCAAGACCAGCCTCGCAAATCCCGACGGCCTCCCATGGCGGACGAGAAGAAAGACGAGGGGGCAGGAGATCCCATCAAAATCTTGCTCGAAGAAGCGCTCGAGCGACAACGGAACGCGATGATGGACAGCTTTGCGCAGATCCTTCAGCGGCTACCCAGAAGCGGCGCATCGGCTTCCAGCAGCTCCTCTGGAAACGCCACACCCTTTAAGGTACAAGTTAATTTTGAAATCCCCATATTCGAGGGTCAGATAGACGCCGATGCCGTAGATAAATGGTTAAATCTGCTAGAGGGTTATTTTTCTGTTCATGAATTTTCGAGTCGGGAAAAGATTGTTTTTGCTCTTCTCAAAGCAGCCCCCCACGTCAAGGACTGGTGGGAAACCTACTGCGAGCAGAAGGATGAAAGTACTGGCTCACTATTTTCAGCCGCACCCACCTGGGATTCGTTCCGGGATGCCATCAAGGAGCAGTACTACCCTGTCGGAAGCTATGAGGATGAATACATAAAGTGGACCACGCTGCGGCAGGGAAGGGACCAAGACGTGCCGGAGTTCACCAATCTTTTCCATACCCTTCGCACAAAGTTGGGTATCAAGGATTCGGAGCAACATTTGATACTCAAATACCGTGGCTGCCTGCACAAGTACATCCAGGAAGAAATACAGTTCCTAAACATCCCCTCGCTCGGCGCAGCATACCGGTATGCCGTCAAGGTCGAGCAGAAGTTTAAACAAAAGAAGCGAGACTTTGGATCTGCGAATCCAAAGCAGGGGAAAGGTGCCCCTAAACCACAGAACAAAGGACAAAGCCAAGGCGGGACAGCCCAAGACAACCAGCCGAAGCTGCAAGCAAAGAGCAACGCCGCGAAGCCGAGAAAGGACACTGGAAAATGGTGCGAGTTCCATAAGAGCTCCACTCACAACACAAGTGAGTGTCGGGCCAAGCAGTCACTGGTGGCTGAGCTAAAGGTTTCAGAATCAGATGCATGTTCCGACTCTGAGTCAGAACCCGATAAGGGGTATGAAAAAGGGAAGCAGATCATTGATGCGGATCCCAGCGCCACTGTTGCTACCGCAAAGATCCAGAAAAATGAACCCGAAGATCCAGAGGAGGAGGAGCGTCTCTTCCACTCCCAGATGTGGGTAAAGGGCTCCCCGATACAGTTCATTGTTGATAGCGGGAGTCAAAAGAACCTCATTTCGGCAGAGGTCGTGAAGCGGTTGGGCTTACCGACCACAGCACATCCACAACCATACACCATTGGGTGGCTTCACCAAGGGCGAGATCTTCGCGTGAGCCAGCAGTGTCGCCTTCCATACAACATCAAGCCCTTCACGGATGAGGTATTGTGTGACATTGCTCCCCTTGAAGTTTGTGATGTATTACTAGGACAACCATACTTGTGGAAGCGACATGCTGTGTATGAATCAAGGCCCCGTGCTGTTATTATTACATTGGGAAATAAGTTGTTCAGGATACCAGAGGTAGCACCACCTGCCGCCATCTCTTTGATTACTGCAAAACAATGCAGTAAGATCATTTCCAAAACCAGGAAATTTGTTTTCCTGATGATACGCCCTCAAGGGAAGAAGAAGACAGTGGCCGCGGCCTCCAAACGGGGTCCCTCTGCACGGCAGCTACAGATGGACAAGATTGTGGAGGAGTACGAAGACATCTTCACCTCCCCGGCAGGGGTTCCTCTGCACTGTCAAGTCAAGCACTCCATCGATCTGACCCCAGGTGCGCCGCTACCCAATGGACCAATTTATCGGCGCTCCGTTCTGGAGAACAATGAAATCAAGAGGCAGATTCAGGAGCTCCTGCAGAAAGGTCACATCCGTCCGAGTTCTTCGCCCTGTGGGAGCCCGATAGTGTTGGTACAGAAGAAGGATGGGACGTGGAGACTCTGTATTGACTATCGGGCGCTGAACAAGATCACTGTCCGTAATAGGTACCCGATCCCGCGGATTGATGACCTCCTAGACCAACTAAAGGGGGCGAAATATTTCAGCAAGATCGATCTGAAGTCAGGATATCACCAGGTACCAATTGAACCCTCAGATGTGTGGAAGACTGCCTTCAAATCCAAGGAGGGCCTCTTCGAATGGTTGGTCATGCCTTTCGGATTGACGAATGCTCCTGCAACCTTTATGAGGCTAATGGATGACATCTTGCGGCCATTCACCAACTCCTTTGTAGTAGTATACTTGGATGACATTCTGATCTTCAGCCAGAGTTGGGAAGAGCACCTCCACCACATCCGACAGGTTCTCCAAACACTGCGGCAACACAAGCTATGTGCCAATTTGGAGAAATGCACTTTTGGCATGACCGAGGTTCAGTATCTGGGATACATCATTGATGAACAGGGGGTGCATGTCGATCCAGCCAAGGTCCAAGTCATTCGGGATTGGCCCTCTCCAACCACTCTAACAGAGCTCCGCAGCTTTCTAGGTCTTGCCAACTTCTACCGCAGGTTTGTGTTGGGATTTTCTCATATTTCTTGGCCCTTGAGTCAAGTCACCAAGGGCGGGGCGAAAGCAAAATTCTTTTGGTCTGAATCTCAACAGAAGGCATTCAGGGAGTTGAAGGATCGCCTCTGCACGGCACCAGTGCTCGCGTTACCAGATTTACAACAACCATTTGAGGTCGAGACAGATGCCTCTGACTATGCTATTGGGGCAGTCCTTACTCAACATGGACATCCAGTGGCATATCACAGTGAAACACTTTCAGACACAGTCCGGAAGTACCCCACTTATGATAAAGAGATGTATTCCATTGTACAGGCCTGCCGACAATGGAAGCATTACATTTTGGGGAAGGAAACGGTCATCCACACAGACCACCGACCTCTGCAGTTCATACAGACCCAAGGGAAATTGCAGAATGATCGCCATCAGAAGTGGTCTACATACCTGCAACAGTTTCACTTGAATATCAAGTATAAAAAGGGCAGCACCAATAATGTTGCAGATTGCCTCAGTCGACCACCGATCATGGCGCTAACCACCGTGCTCAACTCTTGCGGGCACGAGACTTCTGATTGGCCACTTCTCTACAAAAGCGACCCAGAATTCGGCCACACATACCAGACACTCTTGGAGGGTCGGCAGGTTGCAGATTTTCACCTCCAGGATGCCCTATTATGCCACCTCGGTCACCTTTGTGTTCCTTCAAGCGAGCGTGCCAAGATGATTTGGGAAGCACACTACAGTCGGGCTGCTGGGCATTTCGGGGTCGAGAAAACAGTGGCAGTACTGCAAAACTATTTCTATTGGCCGAATCTTCGACAGGATGTTGGGAAGTACATCCGATCATGTACTGCCTGTGCCATTGCCAAACCGACCATTAAGAAGCAAGGCCTCTATACCCCGTTGCCTACCCCTAGTCGACCTTGGGAATCCATCTCCATGGATTACATGTCAGGCCTTCCTTCCACTAAGCATGGAAATGACTGTGTTTTTGTGGTCGTCGACAGGTTCTCAAAGATGGCCATTATGATGGCCTGCAAGAAGAATATCACAGCAGAAGCCACTGCTAAACTCTTCTTTGAACGAGTGTGGGTGCACTTTGGGATCCCACAGTCTATCATCTCAGATCGGGACAGTCGGTTTCTCAGCACATTTTGGTCCAGTCTCTGGTCAATGCTGGACACCAAACTCACGAAGTCCACAGCCTTCCATCCTCAAACTGATGGCCAGACAGAGGTTGTCAATAGGATGATTGTGCACATTCTGCGCATGTATAACTCAAAGCATCCACGCACATGGGACGAGAGCCTCCCCTATGTTCAGCACAGCTACAACCGAGCTCTTCACAGCTCCACTGGCCATAGCCCTTTTCAGGTGGGTTTGGGATTCCAGCCACTATGCCCCATTGATGTGGCCATGCCACTTGCAGCTACTCACATGAATTCAGCTCATGTCCAGTCCGAAACAGATAAGGCCACCAGCTTCATTGAGCGCATCCAACATATTCGCCAGCAGGTCCATGACATTCTTGAGAAATCAAATGCCAAGTACAAGCAGCGACATGATCAACATCGGGTGCCACACAAGTTTCAGGTGGGCGACAAAGTCTGGTTGCATTTGCAAAAGGAACGCCTTACTGGAGCCTATCGGAAATTGAGACCACTCCGATATGGTCCTTACACCATTACTAAGGCTATGGGAGACAATGCATTTGAGCTCAGCATTCCCCCATTCCTTGGCCTGCACCCAGTGTTCAATGTGGACCGCCTTCGGCCATACTTTCCACCATTGCTAGACACATCCGACATTGCAGAACAGCTCAAACCCACAGAATTAAATCCAGATTGCATGGAACAAGCTGCAACTGATCGGATCATGGACACACAGATCAAGAACACTCGCCAACAGAATATCCAACTGTATCGAGTTGTCAAAGCAGGCCAACTCCTTCAGCAGGGCAAGTGGCTCACCAGGGAACAAGTTCAGCAGAAGTTTCCTCATCTCATGGAGGAGCTCAACGCAATGGGGACCATTGCTTCCTAAGGGGGGAGGAATGATCCAGGTGGATATTGGTGGCCACCTGCCAAGTCCACCTGGACCCCCACCATTGTCTTTCTCAGCATTTTCAGTTTCCTTAATTGTAGCACAACTTACTATTTTTAGCAGTTTTTCGGGTCCTGAACTTCCGGAGCCGTTTTGAGGCCCTAAACGACGTTTTTTGGGAAATCTGGGGGCAACATGGGTCCATGGACCGATGTTGCCCTTCCCAAAGTGGTAGTGCTCGGATAGATCTTTCTAACGAGCTATTGTACGCGTCAAACGGAGATCGTATGCCAAAGTTACGACCCCGGGAAGTTGATGTACCAATTTACCCAAACGGGGCCCACAGTTTGGCGTTTCATCTCCTAGGGTTAGGTTTTGGAATGTTAAGGGTTTTCCATTGTTTCTCAACAATAAATAGGCCTTCGAGCCTCATTGTAACACAGTTCAGAGGCATGTAGCCATCACATCTCTTCTCAGAGATAAGCTACCATCGCCCTAGCTAGTTTATTGCCATTTCTGTTTGTAAGCATATTTCAGTATTTTCCATTAATGAAATGAAGTATTATTTCCGCTGCATCTTTGTGTATATGGTTATCTCTGTAATTTGTTGCGTTCCTGTTTAAATCCGGATCAGTGGTATCAGAGCGGTCTGCTTTTTCTCTGTTTTTCTTTGCATGTCCCCAACAAGGTCGGGATATAAGGAGTTAGGGCTTGAACTGGTTGAACCTTTGCAAGACCAGCCTCGCAAATCCCGACGGCCTCCCATGGCGGACGAGAAGAAAGACGAGGGGGCAGGAGATCCCATCAAAATCTTGCTCGAAGAAGCGCTCGAGCGACAACGGAACGCGATGATGGACAGCTTTGCGCAGATCCTTCAGCGGCTACCCAGAAGCGGCGCATCGGCTTCCAGCAGCTCCTCTGGAAACGCCACACCCTTTAAGGTACAAGTTAATTTTGAAATCCCCATATTCGAGGGTCAGATAGACGCCGATGCCGTAGATAAATGGTTAAATCTGCTAGAGGGTTATTTTTCTGTTCATGAATTTTCGAGTCGGGAAAAGATTGTTTTTGCTCTTCTCAAAGCAGCCCCCCACGTCAAGGACTGGTGGGAAACCTACTGCGAGCAGAAGGATGAAAGTACTGGCTCACTATTTTCAGCCGCACCCACCTGGGATTCGTTCCGGGATGCCATCAAGGAGCAGTACTACCCTGTCGGAAGCTATGAGGATGAATACATAAAGTGGACCACGCTGCGGCAGGGAAGGGACCAAGACGTGCCGGAGTTCACCAATCTTTTCCATACCCTTCGCACAAAGTTGGGTATCAAGGATTCGGAGCAACATTTGATACTCAAATACCGTGGCTGCCTGCACAAGTACATCCAGGAAGAAATACAGTTCCTAAACATCCCCTCGCTCGGCGCAGCATACCGGTATGCCGTCAAGGTCGAGCAGAAGTTTAAACAAAAGAAGCGAGACTTTGGATCTGCGAATCCAAAGCAGGGGAAAGGTGCCCCTAAACCACAGAACAAAGGACAAAGCCAAGGCGGGACAGCCCAAGACAACCAGCCGAAGCTGCAAGCAAAGAGCAACGCCGCGAAGCCGAGAAAGGACACTGGAAAATGGTGCGAGTTCCATAAGAGCTCCACTCACAACACAAGTGAGTGTCGGGCCAAGCAGTCACTGGTGGCTGAGCTAAAGGTTTCAGAATCAGATGCATGTTCCGACTCTGAGTCAGAACCCGATAAGGGGTATGAAAAAGGGAAGCAGATCATTGATGCGGATCCCAGCGCCACTGTTGCTACCGCAAAGATCCAGAAAAATGAACCCGAAGATCCAGAGGAGGAGGAGCGTCTCTTCCACTCCCAGATGTGGGTAAAGGGCTCCCCGATACAGTTCATTGTTGATAGCGGGAGTCAAAAGAACCTCATTTCGGCAGAGGTCGTGAAGCGGTTGGGCTTACCGACCACAGCACATCCACAACCATACACCATTGGGTGGCTTCACCAAGGGCGAGATCTTCGCGTGAGCCAGCAGTGTCGCCTTCCATACAACATCAAGCCCTTCACGGATGAGGTATTGTGTGACATTGCTCCCCTTGAAGTTTGTGATGTATTACTAGGACAACCATACTTGTGGAAGCGACATGCTGTGTATGAATCAAGGCCCCGTGCTGTTATTATTACATTGGGAAATAAGTTGTTCAGGATACCAGAGGTAGCACCACCTGCCGCCATCTCTTTGATTACTGCAAAACAATGCAGTAAGATCATTTCCAAAACCAGGAAATTTGTTTTCCTGATGATACGCCCTCAAGGGAAGAAGAAGACAGTGGCCGCGGCCTCCAAACGGGGTCCCTCTGCACGGCAGCTACAGATGGACAAGATTGTGGAGGAGTACGAAGACATCTTCACCTCCCCGGCAGGGGTTCCTCTGCACTGTCAAGTCAAGCACTCCATCGATCTGACCCCAGGTGCGCCGCTACCCAATGGACCAATTTATCGGCGCTCCGTTCTGGAGAACAATGAAATCAAGAGGCAGATTCAGGAGCTCCTGCAGAAAGGTCACATCCGTCCGAGTTCTTCGCCCTGTGGGAGCCCGATAGTGTTGGTACAGAAGAAGGATGGGACGTGGAGACTCTGTATTGACTATCGGGCGCTGAACAAGATCACTGTCCGTAATAGGTACCCGATCCCGCGGATTGATGACCTCCTAGACCAACTAAAGGGGGCGAAATATTTCAGCAAGATCGATCTGAAGTCAGGATATCACCAGGTACCAATTGAACCCTCAGATGTGTGGAAGACTGCCTTCAAATCCAAGGAGGGCCTCTTCGAATGGTTGGTCATGCCTTTCGGATTGACGAATGCTCCTGCAACCTTTATGAGGCTAATGGATGACATCTTGCGGCCATTCACCAACTCCTTTGTAGTAGTATACTTGGATGACATTCTGATCTTCAGCCAGAGTTGGGAAGAGCACCTCCACCACATCCGACAGGTTCTCCAAACACTGCGGCAACACAAGCTATGTGCCAATTTGGAGAAATGCACTTTTGGCATGACCGAGGTTCAGTATCTGGGATACATCATTGATGAACAGGGGGTGCATGTCGATCCAGCCAAGGTCCAAGTCATTCGGGATTGGCCCTCTCCAACCACTCTAACAGAGCTCCGCAGCTTTCTAGGTCTTGCCAACTTCTACCGCAGGTTTGTGTTGGGATTTTCTCATATTTCTTGGCCCTTGAGTCAAGTCACCAAGGGCGGGGCGAAAGCAAAATTCTTTTGGTCTGAATCTCAACAGAAGGCATTCAGGGAGTTGAAGGATCGCCTCTGCACGGCACCAGTGCTCGCGTTACCAGATTTACAACAACCATTTGAGGTCGAGACAGATGCCTCTGACTATGCTATTGGGGCAGTCCTTACTCAACATGGACATCCAGTGGCATATCACAGTGAAACACTTTCAGACACAGTCCGGAAGTACCCCACTTATGATAAAGAGATGTATTCCATTGTACAGGCCTGCCGACAATGGAAGCATTACATTTTGGGGAAGGAAACGGTCATCCACACAGACCACCGACCTCTGCAGTTCATACAGACCCAAGGGAAATTGCAGAATGATCGCCATCAGAAGTGGTCTACATACCTGCAACAGTTTCACTTGAATATCAAGTATAAAAAGGGCAGCACCAATAATGTTGCAGATTGCCTCAGTCGACCACCGATCATGGCGCTAACCACCGTGCTCAACTCTTGCGGGCACGAGACTTCTGATTGGCCACTTCTCTACAAAAGCGACCCAGAATTCGGCCACACATACCAGACACTCTTGGAGGGTCGGCAGGTTGCAGATTTTCACCTCCAGGATGCCCTATTATGCCACCTCGGTCACCTTTGTGTTCCTTCAAGCGAGCGTGCCAAGATGATTTGGGAAGCACACTACAGTCGGGCTGCTGGGCATTTCGGGGTCGAGAAAACAGTGGCAGTACTGCAAAACTATTTCTATTGGCCGAATCTTCGACAGGATGTTGGGAAGTACATCCGATCATGTACTGCCTGTGCCATTGCCAAACCGACCATTAAGAAGCAAGGCCTCTATACCCCGTTGCCTACCCCTAGTCGACCTTGGGAATCCATCTCCATGGATTACATGTCAGGCCTTCCTTCCACTAAGCATGGAAATGACTGTGTTTTTGTGGTCGTCGACAGGTTCTCAAAGATGGCCATTATGATGGCCTGCAAGAAGAATATCACAGCAGAAGCCACTGCTAAACTCTTCTTTGAACGAGTGTGGGTGCACTTTGGGATCCCACAGTCTATCATCTCAGATCGGGACAGTCGGTTTCTCAGCACCTTTTGGTCCAGTCTCTGGTCAATGCTGGACACCAAACTCACGAAGTCCACAGCCTTCCATCCTCAAACTGATGGCCAGACAGAGGTTGTCAATAGGATGATTGTGCACATTCTGCGCATGTATAACTCAAAGCATCCACGCACATGGGACGAGAGCCTCCCCTACGTTCAACACAGCTACAACCGAGCTCTTCACAGCTCCACTGGCCATAGCCCTTTTCAGGTGGGTTTGGGATTCCAGCCACTATGCCCCATTGATGTGGCCATGCCACTTGCAGCTACTCACATGAATTCAGCTCATGTCCAGTCCGAAACAGATAAGGCCACCAGCTTCATTGAGCGCATCCAACATATTCGCCAGCAGGTCCATGACATTCTTGAGAAATCAAATGCCAAGTACAAGCAGCGACATGATCAACATCGGGTGCCACACAAGTTTCAGGTGGGCGACAAAGTCTGGTTGCATTTGCAAAAGGAACGCCTTACTGGAGCCTATCGAAAATTGAGACCACTCCGATATGGTCCTTACACCATTACTAAGGCTATGGGAGACAATGCATTTGAGCTCAGCATTCCCCCATTCCTTGGCCTGCACCCAGTATTTAATGTGGACCGCCTTCGGCCATACTTTCCACCATTGCTAGACACATCCGACATTGCAGAACAGCTCAAACCCACAGAATTAAATCCAGATTGCATGGAACAAGCTGCAACTGATCGGATCATGGACACACAGATCAAGAACACTCGCCAACAGAATATCCAACTGTATCGAGTTGTCAAAGCGGGCCAACTCCTTCAGCAGGGCAAGTGGCTCACCAGGGAACAAGTTCAGCAGAAGTTTCCTCATCTCATGGAGGAGCTCAACGCAATGGGGACCATTGCTTCCTAAGGGGGGAGGAATGATCCAGGTGGATATTGGTGGCCACCTGCCGAGTCCACCTGGACCCCCACCATTGTCTTTCTCAACATTTTCAGTTTCCTTAATTGTAGCACAACTTACTATTTTTAGCAGTTTTTCGGGTCCTGAACTTCGGGAGCCGTTTTGAGGCCCTAAACGACGTTTTTTGGGAAATCTGGGGGCAACATGGGTCCATGGACCGATGTTGCCCTTCCCAAAGTGGTAGTCCTCGGATAGATCTTTCTAACGAGCTATTGTACGCGTCAAACGGAGATCGTATGCTAAAGTTGATGTACCAATTTACCCAAACGGGGCCCACAGTTTGGCGTTTCATCTCCTAGGGTTAGGTTTTGGAATGTTAAGGGTTTTCCATTGTTTCTCAACAATAAATAGGCCTTCGAGCCTCATTGTAACAGAGTTCAGAGGCATGTAGCCATCACATCTCTTCTCAGAGATAAGCTACCATCGCCCTAGCTAGTTTATTGCCATTTCTGTTTGTAAGCATATTTCAGTATTTTCCATTAATGAAATGAAGTATTATTTCCGCTGCATCTTTGTGTATATGGTTACCTCTGTAATTTGTTGCGTTCCTGTTTAAATCCGGATCATCAGGATACTGAAGTTTTATACTTTCAGCTCCCTCTGAGTCTGTTATGTCTGTGCTATGCTGTATCTGAGTCCATTGTGCTTGGTCACATCTGTCTGACTGTACTTCCTTCTTCTTCCATATCTTCAAGTGTGATGATGTTTTCTCCTTTTGGTGTGATGTCTGTCCTTTGTTCCTGCATTCTTTCCTATATGTCCAAGCTTGTTACATGCATAACATCTTACATGTTTCATATTCCTCCTGTAGCAATCAGCAGCTTTGTGACCAAACATATTGCAAGAAAACAATATCCATTGAAGTACCTGGAATGTGATGATATTTCTGTGTGATGATCTTGAACCATCCTTCTTGTGCATCTAGCTGCAACATGTCCAAGATTAAGACATTCATAACATTCAATATTATTCATCTGAGTAAATGGCCGACTATTACTTCCATAGATAGGAGTAAAAGATTTTCTTTGAAGAATTTGTTTCCTTGATTGTTGACCTCTCATCTCTCTTATCTCCTTGTTGATCATTTTAGATTTCTCTTTAGATTTCCTTGCCTCACCTTGTGAACTAGATTCACCTTCAACAGATTCATGAAAACCAAGACCAGTCTTGATAGCAGGAGACCTTTGACTACTAAGAATATCATCCAAGGCTTTAGTACTATCTTGAAATCGTAATAGTTTATCCTTTTCTTCTAATTTACCTCTCAAGATATTTACCTCAACTTGAAGTTGTTCTTCCTTTTCCAGACATTGTTTCTTCATGTTTTCTTCAGCATTTCTTTCCTCTTCCATTTGTTACCTTAGTTTGAGAATCTCCTTTTCTTGTTCTTCATTCACATCACGCTGCATTTGACGAATTCTGAAGGCACATTCCAGCTGAGATTTTAAGCTGATAACTTCATTTTCCTATTTTTCAATAGCTTGGAGTAGATCTTTATTCTGCTTCTTTGTTTCTTCAAGTTCTTCCTTTAGCGAGAGGGTCGTAGCTTCAAGGCTTTCATAATAATTGGATCGATCTATGAGCTCCTTGATTGTTGTGTTCTTTTCAATGACTTCATTTCTTAGAGATGTTACTTCATCCTGCAACTTTTGATATTTGTCCTTGAATAACTCTAGTTGAGTCTTTAGTCTAGTAGCAGCTTCTTTGAAGGCACCATCCTTTATGTTCAAAAGTTCTTCTTGAGTTCTAATTTTGTTTGTCAGACTTTTAACTTCTGCCTCTATTTGATATCTTTCTTGTTCACCCATAAGAGCAAATTCAGTTGTTTCGCTATCACTTTCATCTTTTCCAAATGGATAGATAGCTGGAACATCAGAGGATAGCAAATTCATACCTGATAGTTCATCTTCATTCTGAAATGATTCTGAATCTGATTCTGAATCTGAAGAGCTTCTTATGCCTAATCCCCAATCGATTCTCCCACTGTCATAGTTCTTCTGAGATGTCTTCTTCCGCTTATGTGCTTTCTTCTTAAGCTTCTTTCCCATTGTTCCACAGATCTCCTTTAAGCGATCAAGCCTCTACCAAAGGACCTGCTCTGATACCAATTGTTGGAAATAATACTGAGAGGGGGGGTGAATCAGTATTATCAGATCAATAAAACCTTTTCATTTTCATACTTAGATACATATACTCTACTTGAATCAAGGGAACCCGCGTGTATACGCAACTGTGTCTAAAGCAACTAGCGTATATCCAAAATACTTATGATTCAGTTAATCCTTTAAACGTTGATCTTTAGTTAGTGCATCAGAACTTCATTAACCATATGAACAGTCAACAGTAGCAGTAAAACAGATATATCAACACACATAAGCAACACACATGAACACCATGATATAAGGTGGAAACCCAATGTGGGTGAAAACCACCTGCTGCAATTCGTTTCTATCTTCCTTTATTAAGAAACTTCTTTTACAATGTACTAGTGTAGTCCTTTACCAGTACGCAGGCTACAACCTGCAAAAGGCCACAACCTTCTCTCGTTCTCCAGACTCTCCTGGAAGGGAGCTCCAACCCCCATTGCTCGTGTACTAGCTAAGATACTAGTATGTAGGCGCCAGCCTACAATCTTCTCTCCTCTAGGTACCACGTTTCATACATTTTCAGACTGGATACTCCTGAAGCACAACACTATAATCTGAAGGCCATGTTTCATCAAATTTTCATACTGGACCCGTAAATATCATTGAAGCACAAAACAATCAATACTAGCATCATCAATCCCTGAATCACTGAAACACTGAAACCCTGTCAACAACACACTCACCAGAACACAGAGCAGAACTCTGCAATAAAAATCAGAACCAACTATACCATCAAAATCATGCATCAGAGTGCATACGCTACTTGGAAGTGCCGAACCTGCGTGTATACGCAACTTCATCAAGATGAACCAGCGTATATGTCATTAATCACTTATTCATAACTTTGCTGCACTTCCTGATTTCAGACATAACTAGATCATGACAGATACAAGGATAATATATGTGTTAGCACCCAGATCTAGTCCATCAGATCTCATAAATATGAGTCATTATGATCCTGATCCAATATTAGTTCTCATCCATCAATACTGAAGCTAAACACAATCAACCAAACAAGATATGCAAAATACTGACACCTTTAAACTATCATCAGAACCCTTCAACAACCAGAACCACCTGTAACTTCAAATATCATAGCTTAAACGGTGTATGCTACTACAACAAACTCAACCTGCGTACATACGCATTTACACCAAAGCCAACCCGTGTACAGATCTATAAATATTCAATCATGACTTGCAACGATTTCAAACTTAAGTTATACCCAGTTCAGATTATTACAAGCGTCAGTATACAGATCTAGAATAAACATAATCAATCATATAGAGATAGTTCATTTCAAACCATTTGATCCTGATCTATCCTTAGATCTTGTTCTCCATCCACCTGTGAGATCCCTCCTTAGCTCAGATCAAGCAATGCATCATCAACCCATAACCTGCATACTAGATCTCATACTTCCTCAGATATTCAAGACTTTTCGGATGCTCTTGCTTAATGATCCTCTTCTCCTTTTATAGTCTTAGGCCTTGCTCAATACCATGGTCCAAAACCATAACAAACCAATACCACGGACCCAATACTTGGGATCAACACTTATGGGTGAAATACCATGGACCAAAACCATAGGTCTAAATACCACGGACCCAAAAAATAAGCTTTCCGACATGTATGCGCTTTTCCGTGCATGAAACTGCGTGTATACCCTACTTGGTATATAACGAACCTGCGTATGCGCGACTTGGTATATAGTGAACCTGCGTGTATACCCTACTTGGTATATAGTGAACCTGCGTATATACTCTTCTTTCTTCATTCTTTCTAGTCTGATCATCAATTCTTTGCTACTGACCTGCTGCACTATAATTTGTCATCTGTGTGATTTGCCATCAAGGACAACACTTGTCTCATAATGCCAACATGGATCTAGTAGATATTTAAGGGATCTACATTTATTGAGTAGATATCCCTAATTCATGTATAAATAAAAGGGGCATCTTTCAAAGGAAGCCAATAATTTTCAGTTATTCACTAGCATCAAATTTATGATTGTTCATTCAACATGAATAATATTATTTTATTGCAATTATGAGTTATGAATGTTGCTTGATTCTTAAGGAGTGATAGTTGTTCATGTGCATTCATTGAGGAATGGATGGATCCCCATCAACCACAATTTGCATACATCTATAACATAGTTTAATTTATATTATTTCCTTTCATGCAGGTGTAATTTACTTTCCACAAGTGTGCTTTATTATGTGAAGTTTTAATTGTTTCTTGAATTGTTTCTTCAATTCCAGTTTATGATTTGATGTAATGGTAATGTTTTTGGAGTAGAACTGTGAGGAAGGACAACCAGGACCTCCTAAATTAGGAGCCACTTCCCTTGCTATCTACACATCACAAACTTCTGCTCTTTAGTTTCTCTTCTTGGGGACAGTACGGTGAGAAAGGACAACCAGGACCTCCTTAGTTAGGAGATTCTTCACTTGATTGTTGCGTCTTGAATCGGAAACTTATTAGTGTCTTTAAACTTAGAAGTCATTTGTAATATGCATTTCCTTTTTTACTTACACCCTAAACAAACTTTCAACAACAATTTCATCTGAGGTCCCATATATTGTGGTTTTCTTGTAAGTTTACGAAACCCCCGGGTTGACATATTAAAAAAACAAGGCATTTAACATACCATCAAACCACCGTACATTTTAGGGATGAGTTGAGACAAGTATGGATCTAGTATATATTTAAGGAAACTAAATTTAGTGAGTAGATGTCCCTAATTTGTGTATAAATAAGAGGAGCATCCTTCAAAAGAAGCCAAAAGTTGTTAGTTATTCACTAACATTAGATTTATAATTGTTTATTCAACATGAATAATATTGTTTTCTTGCAATTATGAGTTATGAATGTTGCTCGATTCTTAAGGAGTGATAGTTGTTCATGTGTGTTCATTGAGGAATAGACGGATCCCCATCAACCACAATTTGCATACATCTGTAACATATTTTAATTTCTGTAATTTACTTTCATGCATGTGTGATTTACTTTCTGCAAGTGTGTTTTTTATGTGAAGATTTAATTGTTTCTTGAATTATTTCTTGAATTTCAGTTTATGGTTCCCCGGATGCAGGTGATTGAAGAGATGGGATGGGCGATCACCCGCGGCCACCTGCCAGCCATGCGCAGAGGAGCTGTTCACACATGGGGGAAGGGACACTCTCAGCTGAGCGGGATTGGAATTAAAGGCATTCAGCAGGGGAGCATAAATGCTCCGTTCACCTCCGCACGCAAAGCAGGGTCCGGCTCCTCGGCTCCCATGAATGCCACAGTAATGGCGGGAGGGCCTCGAGGCATAGGCAGATGTGTTATATATGGCTGCGGGATGGGATTCACAGTGCAAATTCAGGGTCTGTTCCGTTTGTTTATGCAGCCTCTGGCGCTGCTGGCCGCTCCAAGCGTTTGCCTTTCTGTTTGGGCTACTCCCCCGCCTGCATATGGTCTTCCTGTTACTGTTCTGGAATTCAATTTAGCTTTGAGCTCTATCTCGACCTCAAGCATAAAAACTATGTTTAGCCCTGCAGTCATGGTTCGGCCTCGACAGCGAATGCTCAGCCGTCGAGGCACCTCCTGAGGTGGATCTTCGCGCCCCCCTGTCGACGAAGACTCTCCCCATTACTGCCATTGCCATTGCCATCGCACTCATGGTGCAAACCCCCTTCGGTCCAGTCAATTCCTGTATTCCAGTGCTCCTGAGTCCTCTTCCTCGCCTGCCTTTGGCTCTGCAATTTTCAATTTCAATAGTTCTTTGATCCGTCCCCTGATCAACGCCCATGTTTCAGTGCTCTTCATTGAGGAGACCCATGATGAAAGCGATTCCAGAGACAATCGGGGGACGATGCAAACTGATGGCTCCGCGAGAGCCACGGAGACTCCCTCGGTAGATCCTGTCAATGTTTCGGAAAGCCCTCTTGCTGGTCCCTCAAGAGCACTGGAGGTGATGATTAGCCAGAACGAAGATGTCAAGATGGAGCCCGTTCCGACAGCTACGGAGGAGGCTCATGACATGGCGGAATCCGGGTGGTGCGAGGTAGTGGAGGAGGATCCTAAAGACTAGATGCGACTTCTTATCAGGTCTCTGCGGCCCGTTAGTGAGGGCATTCGGTCACTCTTGTTGTTTTCGGATATGCTCTTGTGTCAAAGTTGTGGTGTTACTGTCTCTGTGTCAATGCTGATGAGAAATTGTCTATGTTTGGGTTCTGGAATTTTTCCTCTATGGTTGGGAAAGTTTTTGGCTCCCCTGCTCGGGATTTGTTTGTTGTTCCACTGGTGCCTTTGCGTGGGTTGGTTTTTGGTTTGGTTAATCCTCTGAGACTGCGGTCTCTGTTGTTCCATGCTGCCATTACCTCCAGGCAGCTGGTTCTTTTTGTTATGTAATGATGTAATTGTTCACTGATAATGTAAATAATAGAATAGTTTTAACGAGAAAAAGAAAAGGATTTCAGTTTATGATTTGATGCAATGGTAATGTTGTTGGAGTAGAACTGTGAGGAAGGACAACCAGGACCTCCTAAGTTAGGAGCCTCTTCTCTTTCTATCTACACATCACAAACCACTTCTCTTTAGCTTCTCTTCTTAGGGACAGTACTGTGAGGAAGGACAACCAAGACCTCTTAAGTTAGGAGCCTCTTCTCTTGCTTGTTGCATCTTGAATCAGAAACTTTTTAGTTTCTTTAAACTTAGAAGTTATTTGTAATATGCATTTCCTTTCTTTCTTTCCATCCTAAACAAACTTTCTACAACATTTTCTTCTGAGGTCCCATATATTTTGGTTTGCTTCTAATTTTACGAAACCCCGGGGTTGAATATTAAAATAACAAGGGATTTAACATAACATGAAACCACCCTACATTTAAGGGATGAGTTGAGACAAGTATGGATCTAGTAGATATTTAAGAGATCTACATTTATTGAGTAGATATCCTTAATTCATGTATAAATAAGAGGAGAACCCTTCAAAAGAAGCCAATAATTGTCAGTTATTCACTAGCATCATATTTATTATTGTTCATTTTGCGTGAATAATATTATTTTCTTGCAATTATGAGTTATAAATGTTGCTTGATTCTTAAGGAGTGATAGATGTTCATGCGTGTTCATTGAGGAATGGATGGATCCCCATCAACCATAATTAGCATACATCTGTAACATAGTGTAATTTTTGTTATTTCCTTTCATGCAAGTGTGATTTACTTTCCACAAGTGTGTTTTGTTATGTGAAGATTTAATTGTTTCTTGAATTCTAGTTTATGATTTGATGCAATGGTAATGTTGTTGGAGTAGAACTGTGAGGAAGGACAAACATGACCTCCTAAGTTAGGAGCCTCTTCTCTTGCTATCTACACATCACAAACCGTTGCTCTTTAGTTTCTCTTCTTGGGGACAGTACTGTGAGGAAGGACAACTAGGACCTCCTAAGTTAGGAGCCTCTTCTCTTGCTTGTTGCATCTTGAATCAGAAACTTTTTAGTTTCTTTAAACTTAGCAGCTATTTGTAATATTCATTTCCTTTCTTTCTTTCCATCCTAAACAAACTTTCTACAATAGTTTCATCTGAGGTCCCATATATTTTTGTTTGCTTCTAAGTTTACGAAACCTCCAGGTTGACATATTAAAATAACAAGAGATTTAACATACCATTAAACCACCCTACATTTTTGGCACTGTTGTCAGGGAAGCAAAGTTATATGTAATCTAGTTAGGAGGATTATTTAGGAGGCCATTTTCATTTAGGGTCATTTTCATTTAGGGTTAACTGAATTTAGGCATTTTAATTTAAGTTATTTTGCATTTCCATATAGAAAACATCCACAAATCAAAAAACACCCATTCACTAAAAAATAAAAACACAATAAAAATCCAATTGCAACAACGTTTAAGTTTTTCAGATTTTAAGTTTTGGGTACTATAACAACCCCTTTCCAACTAATCCATATGTATATCTGTAAGAACGATGAGTATAAGTTTGGAACAACTCACTCAAATCCTAGCAAGATTCAGGATCTCCTCTTCTTGCAAAGAAGAGATCTTGACAGCAGCCAAAAGCTTAACTACTCCTCAAGAAGAAAACAATGAATCAACATTCAAAGAATCTTGTGCCTCTGATGAGGAACGACTATTCGAACAGAAGATTGAGTCAGACAAATAGAAGTTGCATCATGATTTGAATCAAAGTGGAAATCACGCCTATGAAAGCCTTATGAAAAGATGGTTTTGATGGTTTCAAGCAAATACTAGGTTAGATCAATTTCGTTGTTGTTTTTATCTCATTAAATCTCAGTCACAAAAACTAGATTTGATCATCCTTGTATATTTTCATTTTAAAATTGCAAAATTGGAAATGAATATATTTGTATCACTATTGCATGAATGGTTATGCTGGAAATTTAATTACACGTAATGATTTGTAATTTCCAATTAGAATAGAGTAGGTAGGACGCTATCGGTTTCAAATAAGTATGATCTCCTCTTGTGTCTTTCCACAATCTCGAGGATCGAAAAGTAAGATGTCTATAAATGTTTTCAAGAATGAATAAATCAAGTGTTTGCAATATGCTTGTCTCCATTTTCTAAAAAAAAAATCATCCTAAATCAATAAATTTTCTAGATTGTTCTAGCGTTAGAATAAAATCTCATTTATTTTTAAAGATTTTAATTTTTAATACAACATAACAATTTAAAAAATTAGGAATATAATTAATGCAATAAACAAAAGGAATAGAATTTATTTTATTTTTAAATTGTAAATTGTAGTTTTTAATACAATACAAAATAAATTTTAGTTTGAAATTTTGGTTTTTAATAACAATACAGAACAAAGAAATAAATATAATATAGTATAAAAAATAAAAATAAAAAAATAAAAAATAAAGACATATTTTCGACAGTCTGATGGCGCAATTGGGTTTGGCAAGAACATATCGGTGCTAGCCATAGAAATGATTCAACTAACATCATGCTTAGATATTCCCCAAGTATCTTGACCTTGCTCCAAATCACACCCATCTTTCCATAAGCGCAGGTCTTCCACTGGCATTTCACCAAGTCCAAAAGCAGATTGTTTCTTTCATAAACCTCAGGGCCAGTTTAGAGCTTTGTGCATTTCCTAAAGTTTAGTAGGAGATCAGCGAGAATCTCGAAAACCCATCTGTCCATAAGAAAGTAGCCTTTTTGTTCAAGGAATGAGGAAGAAATTTTGCCAAATATCCACGTGATCAGGATGCACATGGAATTGACGACTTTGAAATCACTTCTGCTAGCAAGAAAAAAAATAGATTATCTCATGAATACCTGGGAAAAACGCTTTGCAGAGTTCAACATATACAACGATTTTTGAATTGCAACCAGAACTTGCAGATCTAACATCAATTGTTCATTGGCTTTGCAAGGTTTATTGTGTTACATGTTGTCAACTCTAGCCACCCAAGAAATGGACGCATCTTTGACCAATGGTGTGAGGCAAGAGAAGCCAGATTTGCTATTGATAGAGGTGCAAATATACCTCTATTTGATGACAACAAATTCCGTAAATAATTATCTTAGCTCAAAAAAAAAAAAATAAAAACGAAATCTGTTTGTTACAGTCCTCAAAATCCATTTGTCTATGTATTAAAGTCCCCGATACAAAATTTCTATTTAAAGAGGATTCTAATGCTAGATCCTCTACACTAGTTGGACTTGGAAAAGAAGCACCGACATGTCAAGAGGTTTGACTTGGCATTACAGTTGTCAAAGGAAGAGAAGCGCAATTGCAAGCAACAAGATTTGGGGACAAATCCATGAGAAAAATCAGGTTTCTATTTGCAAAATAAGGAAGAGATCACACCAAATATTCTCTAGCATGATCAAAGAATCTTGATTTCATTATATTGGGCTATGTTGTATAATGTAAATCAAATGTATTTTGAATATCCTACATGGCAACTAAAAGAATCATCTAGCATTACTTTGTACTAGCAGGAGGCATTGTGTTTTGTTTGAAATTGGAGTTCTTTCTTTTCTACAACAATATCTCAGGGAAAGCATATCCTGTGATACCTCCTCATGAAAACAGAGCATTATTCTCAATGCATTCTTTCTAAAGAAGGTGACTGTGGGGACGTAGTCTCTGAAAAAGGGGATCTTGTTACAAATAAGCCTATTGGGAACTTTCAAGATTTTGATATGCCCCTGTTGTACATCCATGAGGAGAAATTCACAATTAGTGAAGTAGAGATGGTGTTAAACCCACTGTTATATTCAAATTGAATGTCGGAGCCCTTCAAGAACTAGGTGTATATGCTAATTCACAAAGTCATGGAATTCAAAGTCAATACCATACTCGAAGATTCAGGAGGCTATACCTCAGTTCTTTGTTGTCCTCCGTTCAACGACGATGTATCATAAAATTCTTGAAAGTGAGATCACTGAGTCTAGTAGAATCGACAACGGAGAATGTTAGGCCCCTATAATACTAGTGATTCCCCCATTACTATTGTCATTGTATCCTTGATTGTTATTATTGTGCCCCTATTGTCCCTGTATTATTATTAGTATGCCCCATAGAAACCCACTATTGTTATTTTTGTGCCCTCATGTTATTACTGTTATGTTGGCTTGATTATAGTGTGACCCCTTAGACTCCTGTACATAGAAGGGAGGTTTAGTCATTTGTATCATCCAAGAATTTCTCATTTGTTTAATGTAAAGGAGTTTTTTCCCTTCGAAGAGGCTGAATTCTAAGGCATTGATCTATCTTTTCTATCTTTTTGTGAGCTGGTTTCCTAACGTTTTATATCAAAGCTTTGGATTCTAGGGTTTCGATTCTCCAAATAGGTCATCGTGGAATTTTTGCTATAACTTTTTTTTGCAATGTTGTAGAAGCTACAATAAAAACCCATTTGAGACAAAATTGTTCTAAAATTTGGGTCCAAATTTCGAAGCTTGTAGTGCTATATTTACAGAGATATGGTCTGAGGAAGTTAGGGTTTTTGAAGACTGCCAAGTTACATTCCAAACAGGTGACCTGGGGAAATCGTCATAACTTTTGTTTTGAGCATCAGATTGAAAATTCATAAGAAGTATCAGAAAGAGGATGGACTTTAGTTTTTTGTGTATCAATTTCAGATACTAAGGTTCAAATAGTGACATGTGGCACGTCATACAAGTTCACTCTACTGAACTAGTATATAATCAGGTCACCGTGGGAGATTTGGCATAACTCTTCCTTGGAGAATCCAATCTTGATCAGACTTGCGGGGTTAGAAAGAGGACTCAAAGGGATACTTCAAGATGCGAATCCAGATATTCAAAATTTGTAGTGATAGAGATACAACAGATTTAATATCGAGCTCTTACAAAGTGAAAAAAAAGGTGTGTAGTTTTTTTAAAATTTTGCATAAGATTGGTTTGAAAAATTAGTTTGAAGGAATTCAAAGTGAATAGTGAAGAATTATTAGCATCAATGCCCCAATGAAAGAAAATGGAAACATTTAGTAAGCAACATGAAATCTCTAGCATGACTTGTGAAGAAGAAGAAGAAATGCAACATGATATATCAAAATTACAAGACCAAGTACAACAAATTTCACTCTCACTAAAGGTAAATGAAGCCAAGATGAATGGCGTGGAAGCTAATATGAATGGAATTAAATTTAAGATGGATGCCTTGGAAGCTAATATGAATGGCATGCAAGTTAATATGGATGTCATGGAAGCTAAGATGAATGGCATGGACGCTAAGATGAATGGAATGGATGATAAGATAGAAGAATTGAAGATAAATTTGAATAATTTGCTACAAGAAATGGTCAATAATGGTGAAAGGGTAGTAAAGGAAACTCATGATGAGAACAAGAGAAATGTTAGTCATGATTTTGTAGACTCTAATGTTGGATTGAAGACCCACCACGTTCCAAAAATCGATATGAGGAAGTTTGATGGCAAGGATCCCAGATCATGGATACTACAGATGGAGCAATTTTTCGATCTCCATAATGTGCAAAACACACAAAAGGTACGTATCGCAACTTTATATTTGGAATCAAATCAGTTTGTATGGTATCGATGGCTTTTCTCTCGTAAACAAATTGTCACTTGGGAAATTTTTACGGAAGAAATGATAACACATTATGCAGATACAAAAAGCAACATCTATTTTAGCCAATTGATAAATCTCAAACAAAAGGGTTCAATGATGAAGCACATTGAGGACTTCCAAAAATTGAACATAAGGGTAAAATATATTCTAGAGGAGTATAGGATTGATGTGTTCATAGGGAATTTAAAGGATAATATCCAACATGAGTTTCGCCTTTGGGAACCTGATTCATTGGAGAAGGCATTCAGGTTAGCAAGAAAAATGGAAAGCTTAATTATGGCAACTAGGAAGCCTACCACTCAAAACTATAAAGATGGAAGTGGTGTTTTCCCTAGCCTTAAAAAAACTACAAGGTTAACACCACAAAAACTCGAAGAAAAAAGAGAAAGAGGGCTTTGTTACAGTTGTGACAGCAAATACACTAAAGGTCATAAGTGTGCTGAGAAGAAATTATTCTACATAGATTGTGAAGAGGAGGAAGAAAAGGAACAAAAAATGTCAAAATAAGAGGATATACTGCAGGAACAAACCCTAGATAAAGATGAAATGAATCCGACCATATCTTGTAATGCATTGGCTGGAATTACCACTCCTCAAACTATCAAGATAGAAGTGCATATCAAGAAGAAAAAGGTAATAGTGTTGATTGATTTGGGAAGTACCCATAATTTTATTCATTGTAAGATAGCAAAGGAATTGAATTGCTTCCTATATCCAACACCAAAGTGTCAAGTGATGGTTGCAAGTGGAGGAACCATAAATTGCTCGGGAAAGTGCCATAATATGAAGCTATCCATGGGAGAATATGTATTGAATAGCCCAATGCTTTCCATTCCAATGGTTGGTGTTGATGTTGTACTAGGAGTCCAATGGCTACAATCCTTGGGTACAATAGCTTTTAATTTTCAAGAAATTTTCATGAAATTTTGTGTAGAATGAAAGGAAGATGAATTAAGGGGTACTGCAGGGAAACCAGGAAAGGTAATCAACTCTAACAGTATGACAAAGCTTCTAAAGAAGGAACAATGATGTGTAATTGCACAATTATGTTTGCTATAGGTTCCCACATTGAAATCATCTATTTATCCAGATCTCCAAAAGGTCTTGGACAATCATTCCAAGGTATTTGAGGCTCCCAAAGGTCTCCCACCTATTCGTGATCATGATCATGCTATTCATTTGATCCTAGGAAGTGTTCCTCCAAAAATCAGGCCGTACATATATCCCTATGCCCAAAAGACTGAAATTGAACGTATGGTTACAGAAATTCTAGAGGCTGGTATAATTCAACCTAGTCAAAGTTATTTCTCTGCTCCAGTAGTATTGGTACACAATAAGGATGGATCATGGTGCATGTGTCCGGATTATAGGGAGCTCAACAAGCTCACTATTAAAGATAAATTTCTCGTTCTTGTCATTGATGAATTATTGGATGAATTGAATGGATCAATTTACTTCACCAACTTGGATCTTCGTTAAGGATATCATCAAATCGTAATGAAGACTAAAGACATTCCAAAAACAGCATTTAGAACTCATGAGGGTCATTATGAATTTTTGGTCATGCCTTTTGGCCTTACCAATGCACCTTCTACATTTCAAGGTTTGATGAATTCCATTTTCAAACCCTTCCTTAGAAAATTTTTGTTAGTATTTTTTGATGATATACTAATCTACAATGAGTCTTAGAAGGATCATGTTGAACATGTTGACAGGGTGCTCAAACTATTGGAGGAGAAACAATTATATGAAAAAATCTCCAAATGTTTCTTTGGAGTACAAGAGGTGGAATATCTGGGTCATATTGTATCTCATGAAGGTGTTAAGGTCGACCCTAGAAAAATTAAAGCCATTAAGGAATGGAGAATCCCCACATCCATAAAGCATCTACGAGGATTTCTCAAGTTGACAAGGTATTATCGCAAGTTTGTTAAGAATTATGGGAAGACACTTCAAGGTAAAAACGGATCATGATAGTCTTAAATACTTTTTAGAACAAAGATTATCATCTGAAGAGCAACAAAAATGGGTCACAAAGATGTTGGGTTATGACTTTGAAATCATCTACAAAAAAGGGAAGAAAAATGTTGTGGCAGATGCACTCTCAAGAAAGGATGAGGATGTGGAAGCATTGTTGTGCGTCATTTCTATTATCCAACGAGATTGGATAAACGAAGCAAGGGAGGAATGGAAGAATGACGAAGAAGTGTGGGCACTCATTCAAAAGATACAACAAGATCCCAGTACATCTGATAAATTTAGATGGAAAAATGATTCGTTATGGTACAAAGATCTTTTATACCTATGTAATAATTCCCAACTCAAACAAAAGATTCTTATGGGATTGCACACTTCTCCCTTAGGAGGGCACTCAGGATTTTTAAAAACTTACCACAGGGTTAAGAAGGAATTTTTTTGGGATGGCCTTAAATCAGATATTAAAAATTTTGTGGAAAAATGTTTGGTTTTCCAACAAAATAAAGTTGAAACAATTAAGACCCCGGATCTATTGCAACCTTTATCCATTCCAAGCCACGTTGGGAGGAGGTTTCAATGGATTTTATCATAGGTTTACCCAAGTCCGAAGGAAAGAGTGTCATCATGGTGGTAGTTTATAGGCTTACCAAGTATGCACACTTTTGTGCATTATCACATCCATTTCAAGCCGGTACAGTTTCTACTACATTTATGGAAACAATTCAAAATCTACATGGAAACCCAAAGATTATTGTAAGCGACAGAGATCCCATTTTCACTAGAAATTTTTGGACATAATTATTTCTTGTCTCGGTACTTAGTTAGCTCATAGCTCATCTTATCATCCTCAATCTGATTGGAAAACTTAGATAGTAAACAAATGTTTAGAAGGATATCTTCATTGCTTTGTATCTAATAAACAGACATAATGGGTCAAATGGTTGCCTCTGGTTGAACGATGGTATAACACTTCCTTCCATACTGCAGCAAAAATTAGCCCATTTATGGCACCTTATGGATATCATCCACCATCCATCACATCATATTTAAGAGAAAATTCTAAGGTTCAAGTAGTGGATCATCACATCGAGCATTAACAACAAGTTCTCCAACTCTTAAAGGATAACCTCACGTTGGTACAAAATAGAATGAAACAACAGGCAGATCAACATCATAGTGAAAGAAGTTTTGATGTAGGTGACTAGGTATTCCTAGGCTACAATC
Organism: Pinus tabuliformis; assembly: GCA_031772625.1. Lineage (NCBI taxonomy): Eukaryota > Viridiplantae > Streptophyta > Pinopsida > Pinales > Pinaceae > Pinus > Pinus tabuliformis. The sequence goes on along the minus strand of CM062816.1, from coordinate 1,026,682,820 downwards.
ATATAAACAAATGTCCCTCAAGCAAGCTAAGAAGGATAATAAATTATCACCAAAGTATTATGGTCCATACAAAGTGTTGCAAAAGATTGGTACTATGGCATACAAATTGGAGCTTCTTGCAACTTCCCGAGTGCACCCAGTTTTCCATGTTTCATGTTTAAAGAAGATTATAGGTGACAAGCTCCCAGTTCAAACAATATTGCCAGAACTTGATGAGGAAGGAAAGATTGTATTCAAACCGGAAGCAGTCGCAGAAACAAGAACTCAATAGCTACGAAATCAATCAATTTCGAAGTATCTCATCAAGTGGAAGAACTTATCCACTAAAGATTTCACATACATCTAGAACTACTCAATCGTTGAGGACAACGCTTTTCGGAAGGAGAGGGGCATGTTAGTCCCCTATAATACTAGTGATTCCCCCATTACTATTTTCATTGTATTCCTTATTTTTATTATTGTGCCCCTATTGCCCCCATATTGCTATTAGTATGCCCCATAGAAACCCACTATTGTTATTTTTGTGCCCTTATGTTATTACTATTATGTTGGCTTGATTATATTGTGACCCCTTATACTCCTATATATAGAAGGGAGGTTTCTTTGTTTCCTAACAGAGAAACTATTCAATGAAGAGAAACTATGGGTGCTATGGTGACTTGACATCACAATGCAAAAAGTATTTGCAGTTGTGTGTTGAATTCGAATCTTAGTAGGCTGTGTTAGATTTTGATAAGAGAGTTTATGATGGCACCCATAACAGTTAGAGATGGGATTCCAAACATCATTCTTTTGTCCACTCTTTGGCCGCTGGGAAGAAGATTATTATTTTCGGCATCCCAGGGGGCTTTCACTCCAATTTAAATCCAGTAATTGCTCACCATGAAGGATAGGACCATTTGTGAGACCCAAAATTCTAGTTCAATGCATTTAGGTATTGGACATAAACATTGCTTCATATTGGTGCATTGCGTCTAAGGAAGCACTCAAATTCACTTGGAAATTTTGAGGCATGGAATAGATGTTTGAATCATTTACTAATACTTGCTGAATCACATATAGAGTCTATGATCATTGCAATATTTATAAAGATTGTCAATAGCTGTAAAGATAGGAACTCTCATGCAAACTTAATGCTTCTCTGTGATCTTTATGCACTTGATCGAATTTGGAAAGACATTGGAAGCTATAGAAATATAGACTATGTTGCACCCAACAAGGCTAAGGCAATTCTTCGGCTCAACGAATACCTGTGTTTTGAAGTGAGGAGTGTGGCAAGAGAACTTGTGGATGCATTTGGTATTCTTGATTTTGCATTACGTGCACCAATAGGTATGCAGTCTAGACAGTATGCCAAGTATACACAATTTGTCGTCTTCTAATGTGTCCATTACAGTTGAATCACAGGCCTAACTATACGGATATTTTAAACTCACTATTTGACAATACATAATTTTAGATGAGAAAAGCAGAGAAAAATATGCATTATAGATTTTTGAATATAAGGTGGAGAGGTCAAAAGAAGCTTGGAACCCATCAATTGAATTAGATATAATTTCATAAAACTTTCCTTTCTCTTTATAGAAGCTATTGCAAGTAGATATAGCAGGATGTAAGGATAGATATATCATACACCTTGTGTCTGGCTTGTATGATAAAGATGAATATTGGATATACAAATCATCCCACTATAGAAGAAGGCATTGTGAAAGGATATTGGTGGAATATATCCAAGATTCTAGTTTGTTGAAATTTGATCTTGACCAAGTTAGGCCTCGACTTCCTCATATCATTTCATTATAGAACCAAGTATTTTTGTGAGGGACAAACACTTTTTTTATGTGTTTTCAATCAGCAAGCCTCCACCTATGTCTGGAAATTCTAGTTTTCTCAATCTGAAAGACCTACAGATATAAATGAATGCTTCAGCAAGGGCCACAACGGCGTAAATGTATCAGATATGGAGGATGAAAAGCTTGATCCATCATCTTTAAACCCACTTGATGTGCACAGAGGAAGCGATGGTGAAAATCTGTGCCATGACAACCGGAGGTGTAATACAACAGTAATACGAGGAGAAAATTGGTGACAAATCAGAGTGCCACCTTCCAAAAGCATTTAAGTCTATTTTTATTCATTCACTATGTGACTCAGTTGGATCTCATTCTTGCTACGAATGGCAATGATAAAATATACGTGGTCATTTTCACATTATGCCACAATTAAGTCATGCAATGTTGCATGAGGACATGCAACAATTTCAGTTGGGGGAGTATCAAATTCCATGACTGTTTTGTTTTGACACCCTTTTTCATCCATTTTCCTCTTTTCATCATCTCTACCAACTCAATAAAGTAGTAAAACCATATATTTTAATAAGGCAAAAACATTTATATGTATTATTTTTCAATATGTTTTATTATTATTAGGTATATAATTAACATGATTCTGCAACTAAAGTAGTAAAACCATATATTTTAATAAGGTAAAAACATTTATATGCATTGTTTTTCAATATGCGTTATTATTATTAGCTACAGAATTAACGTGATTTTGATAAGATAATTTATGATGGCACCCATAACAGTCACAGAAGAGATTCCAAACAACGTTCTTTTGTCCACTCTTTGGCCGTTGGGAAGAAGATTACTCTTTTTGACATCCCGGGGGGCTTTCACTCCAATTTAAATATAGTAATTGCTCGTCGTGAAGGACAAGACCATTTGCGAGACCCCAAATTCTAGCTTGATGCATTTAGGTATCGAACATCAAGATTGTTGCATACTGCTACATTGCGTCTAAGGAAGCACTCAAAGTCACTTAGCAATTTTGAGGTGTGGAATAGATGTTTGAATCATTTATTAATACTTTCTAAATCACATATAGAGTCTGTGATCCTTGCAATATTTATAAAGTTTTCCAATAGCTGTAAATATAGGAATGCTCATGCAAACTTAATGCTTCTCTATGATGTTTACGCACTTGATCGAATTTGGAAAGACATTGGAAGCTATAGAAATATAGACTATGTTGCACCCAACAAGGCTATGGAAATTCTTCGGCTCCACGAATACCTGTGTTTTGAAGTGAGGAGTGTGGCAAGAGAACTTTTGGATGCATTTGGTATTCCTGATTTTGCATTACATGAACCAATAGGTATGCAATCTAGACAATATGCCAAGTATACACAATTTGTCAACTTCTAATGTGTCCAATGAGGGTTGAATCAGAGGCCTAACTATAGATATATTTTAAACTCACTATTTGACAATTGGTAATTTTAGATGAGAAAAATAGAGAAAAATATTCATTATAGAATTATGAATATGAGTTGGAGAGGCCAAAAGAAGCTTGGGACCCATCAATTGAATTAGATGGAATTTCATAAAAATTTCCTTGCTCTTTATAGAAGCTATTGCAAGTAGACATAGCAGGATGTAAGGATAGATCTATCGTACACCTTGTGTCTGGCTTGTATGATAAAGATGAATATTAGATATACAAATCATCCCACTATAGAAGAAGGCATTGTGAAAGGATATTGGTGGAATATATCCAAGATTCTATTTTGTTGAAATTTGATCTTGACCAAGTTAGGCATAGACTTCCTCATACCATTTTATTATAGAACCAAGTATTTTTGCGAGGGACAAACAATTTTTTTTATGTGTTTTCAATTAGCAAGCCTCCACCTATGTGTGTAAATTCTATTTCTCTCAATCTGAAAGACCTATGATATAAATAAATGCTTCAGCAAGGGCCACAACGGTGTAAATGTATCGGATATGGAGGATGAAAATCTTGATCCATTGTCTTTAAACTCGTTTGATGTTAGGATATTCCGACACATAGGAAATAGTTAAGTACAACTTGGTCTAGTATAGAGTTAGGTATAGAGTTAGGTAAAGTGTGTTTCTTTACCTTATACATTTTGTAACTTACAATCCGACGGTCACGATATGTAGTGATCCGACGGTTTATTCTCTCCTCGGTATTACCGACACTTGATCCGTGGCTTGACACCCGATTGGTCCATGATTTCTATTTAAAGCGCATGGAGGGTCATTTGTAGGGTAATCCGTCCATGAGAGAAGCTTATGTAAATTTTCATTCTTTTATTAATAAATTGCCTGAAGTGGCCACGTTGGCTCAGGCCATGGACTATTTCCCTCTTTGAGGGTTTTAACCACGTCAAAATACTGGTGTATTGATCTGCGATCTGGTTGTGAGCGGTGTCCTTTGGTGTTTTGTCTGAGGAACTTACCCTGTAAATTCCTACATGGTATCAGAGCTATTTGAGGGCCGCATCCGTTGGTGATCCAAATCTGAAGCCGGTAGAACTGCATCCGACTGCCGTTTCCTAGATCTATTGTTTCTGACTGCTTTTGGGCTGAGAGGACCGCTCTATTGTGTTGGGAGCATCTGTTCCAGTGAGGAACCCCATTCGTTTCACGCGAAAAGGTTTCCGGTAGCCCTAGCTGCGTCATTTTTAAGATCTGGAGGTATACAGTGTTTATTTGTAGTTTACAGTTATTTTCTCTCTGTTTATTTCGGTTTTCGGTTTATTTAGCCTTTTTTATTACCAGATCTATACCTTTCATTTCTGTGTATGCTCTTTTCCCTGCGACTCTGTGCGATCTGGGAAAATCAGAAACAGAAAGGAAGGATTTTTCTCATGCGTATGCTCTTTTCCGCTGCGCCTTAGTGTGATCTCGGAAAATCAGAAACATTGAGAAAAATATTTACTTTCCGGCTAAAGCTAACTTTGAGCCGCAAGGTTCATTTTTGAAAATATTTAGTTTTTCGGCTAAAACTAACTTCGAGCCGTAAGGTTCGTTTTCTTTGCATGTCCGTGTTGGGTTTTGTGTTTTTCGTTTTGTAGGGAAAAAGAGCTTTCTCAAAGCAAGCACGCAACCCAAAGCACCCCCTCTCTCTCTCTCTCTCTCTCTCTCTCTCTCAAATTTTTTGTATAGCTCAATTGGTTCAAAGCTATTTTAAGAGAGTAGAGGTCTTGGGTTCAAATCTCCATTTTGTGGAGGCAGACTTTTTCATTTCCGCACATTCCCGCACTTTGTCGGCAACTTCATCAACGTTTTTTCAAAAAGCCATAACTTCTTCATCCGGAAGCCATTTTCAGAGCCGTTTTTTTTAAACCAGCCTAATTTTTTGAGATCTATCCATTGGAACACTTATTTTCAGCATCTTTAGCTTCAGTTTCCGTTGAAATGGAAAGTCAATACCAAGTTACCCTTGACAGCACCAACTACTTCCAATGGTTGTCCTACATTGAGGATTTACTTAGAAGTAAAGGTCTCTACAGAATAGCCACAGGCCAAGAAAAGAAACCGAAGGATGAAGATAAGGCTGCTAAATGGGAAAATAGGCAAGATCAAGCACGTGGATTGATAGGGATGTATATTTCTCCATATCTTAGATTCCATATTGCAGAACTTGATACTCCTGATGAAGCAATGAAACAAATCAATAAAGTTTTTGGGATTAAAAATGAACTTAGAGCCCATCAACTTGAAAATGAGTTGCTTACATTGGACCCTAATAATTTTTCTTGCATTGAAGATTTCTTGTCCAAGTTCAAGACCCTTAGATATCTCTTGGAAGGTGCTAAAGTTAAGAAAGAAGATAGTAACCTTATCTATTCCATTCTTACTAAGTTGGGACTAGCCTACTCTGTGTTTGTTTCCACCTTCCATTCTACAAGAGAAGCCTTCATTTCTCAAGGAACAGACTACAAGTCCCCTTCCTTTGACTCCTTTTGTGATTCTTTAATAAGAGAACAAGAAAAACTCTTACACCTTGGTCTTCTTAATCTTGGAAACTCTTCCAAGAAAGCGTTAGCCGCCCAGCAGCAACCAAATTCAAAGAATCCTAAGAAGTCATATCCTAAAAAGAATGGTCCTAAACCAAACAAGGGTCCTAAGAAATCTCAGCCTCAAAATGAAAAATCATTTCAACAAAATGATAAGACAAATAAAAACAAATGGAAGAAGACTGATAGACATTGCAACTTTTGTAATCGAGATGGCCACTTAGAATCCAAATGCTTTAAGAAGATGGAAGCCTTGGAAGCAGCGATGAAGAAACATAACATCCATTTGGAGCAATCTTCAACTTCAACTTCATCTTCAGGAATGGCACTTTCTGCATGTGGTTGTCAAGCATTTCGGTCTGGCTATGCACTAAATGTATCTTCTTCTTCTCATTCTCATGAGTGACTCATTGATTCTGGAGCTTCTTATCACATGGCCAAAAACAAAGGCATGTTTTCTTCTTTAAATGATTGTAACACCAAAAATATATATGTTGGTGATGATAGATCTCTTAGTGTTGTAGGGACTGGAACTGTTCATCTAGACAATGGTTAGTTTAATGATGTATTATGTGTTCCAACCTTATCCTGCAACCTTCTATCTGTATACCAAATAACTCATTCAGGTGAAGGTAAAATCGTTGAATTTTCACCTCATGATGTTGTAATCAAGGACCTAAGAGATCCTAAAAAGATTTTAGCTACTGGCATTGCTGATGATTCTACAAGGTTGTATAAGTTTCACAACTTTGGGTCATCAAATCTTCCCTCAGTATTTGTTGCTCATAACGATGAAGTGAGCAAACTTTGGCATGAGCGATTTGGTCACTTAAACTATCGCTCCCTTCAGCATCTATGTAAAGAAAATATGGTGACAGGTCTTCCTATGGTATCTTGCAGAGATGATGTTTGTTCCGGATGTGTACTCGGAAAACATCATCGGGACAGTTTTGAAAAACGTGCCTCTTGGCACGCCTCAGCCCCTTTACAGCTTGTGCATAGTGATTTATGTGGTCCACTTCCAGTTGTGTCATTCTCTGGCTGCAAGTATTTCTTAACTTTCATTGATGATTTCTCCAGACGCACTTGGGTATACTTCTTAAAACTCAAGAGTGAAGTATTAAACTCATTTTTGGCCTTCAAGGCCTTTGTTGAAAAACAATTTGGACATCAAATTCTTAAGCTAAGATCTGATAATGGCGGAGAATATGTTAAAAACACATTCATCAACTTTTGCACTGAGAATGGAATTCAAATGCAACATACTGTTCCATATACTCCACAACAAAATGGTGTAGCTGAAAGGAAGAATCGCACCTTAAAGGAAATGGCTAATTGTATGCTACAATCTAAAGGACTTGGTCTTAGTTTTTGGGCAGAAGCAATTAACTGTGCAAATTACATAATAAATCGCACTCCTACTAAGGCTTTAAAGAATATCACTCCAGAAGAAGCATGGAGCTCAATCAAACCAGATGTAAGTCACTTTCGTGTTTTTGGAAGTGAAGAGTGGGCCCATATTCCAGATGAAAAGCATAAAGCTTTAGAACCTAAGAGTGAAAAATGTACTTTTTTTGGATATTCTAAAGATGTCAAAGGCTATAGACTTATTCCATTTAAGTCCAAAAATGTTATCATTAGAAGAGATGTAAAATTTGATGAAAATATATCGGCCTGCGAGCCTAGTCCGGCGGATGTGCCACCTCTCCCTATCTCTTCTACTTTTGAAAACATTTCTTCTTCAGATGATGAAAGTGAGGATGACAATCCTCCTCCACCATCTCAGGATCCTCCTTTAGCTCCTCAGCTTCCAAAATGGGTGTGCTACTCGAGATGCAGCAGGTGATCTTGTCGGTGATCCTACAGATCAGCGACGCACACGTTCTCAGTTTGATAGAGCTTCTTCTTTACTGGCTCAAGCTCCAGTAAATTATGATCCTAACACATTTGCAAAAGCTTCAAGCCATCCAGATTGGGAAGCAGCTATGAATGAAGAATATCATTCATTATTGGCAAATGATACATGGGATCTTGTTCCTCTACCAAAGGGACAAAAACTTGTTAGATGCAAATGGGTTTACAGAACCAAGTATGGACCAGATGGGAAAGTTGATAAACATAAAGCTCGTCTTGTTGCTAAAGGTTTTTCACAGGTTGAAGGCATTGACTACACTAAAACCTTCTCCCCTGTTGCCAAAATGAACTCTATCCACCTTGTTCTTTCCCTTGCTGCCTCGTTCAAATGGGAAGTCCATCAGATGGATGTTAAATCTGCCTTCTTGCATGGGGACTTGCATGAAGAAATCTACATGGAACAACCCATTGGCCTCATAAAAACAGACTCTAGCCTTGTATGTCGACTTAAGAAATCCCTTTATGGTCTCAAGCAAGCTCCTCGAGCTTGGTATGCGAAAATGGATAGCTTTCTTTTAGAATTTGGCTTTTCTATGTGTTATTCTGACAATATTGTCTACACCAAGAAAGTGGGAAAGTCTGTTATCATTCTTGTTCTTTATGTTGATGATCTTATCCTTACCGGTAGTGATCCCAACCTTATAAACCATGTGAAGTCCAGCCTTAAAAAGAAATTTGAAATGACAGACTTAGGACACTTACATTATTTTCTCGGTCTTCAAGTCTTGCAATCCAAGGAAGGTATTTCCCTTTCTCAGTCCAAGTATGCCTGTGATATTCTACGCCACTTTCACATGGAAGATTGTAAGCCAACCCCTTCTCCCTTCCAGTCTGGAGTCAAACTTTCAGTCACTTGTACTTCTCTTGAAGTTGATGTTGCCTTATACCGTCAACTTGTAGGAAAACTTCTATATCTAACCCATACTCGACCTGACATCTCCTTTGTCGTTGGCCTTGTTGCTCGGTTTATGCAAAACCCACGTGAAAGTCATTGGAAAGTAGCTAAAAGAATACTTCGTTATGTTCGAGGTACAGTTCAGTTTGGGATTCATTACAGTGCCGAAGCAGCTCCTCTATTGGTTGGTTTCACTGATTCTGATTGGGCTCGTGACCCTGATGATCGGAAGTCTACTGCCGGTTATGTGTTCACTCTTGGTTCAGGACCTATTACATGGGCTTGCAAGAAATAAGGTGCCATTTCTCTTTCATCAGCAGAAGCAGAGTATCGTGGTGCTGTAGAAGCTAGTAAGGAAGCCTTGTGGCTTCGTCAGAGCCTGTCAGAGTTTGGCTTTCAGCAGCAGCATCCGACTACACTTTGGTGTGATAATCAAAGTGCCATTCAGCTATGCAAAGATCCAGTCCAACATCAGCGCAGCAAACACATTGAACTGCACATGCACTTCATCAGAAAGCTCATTCATGACCATGTTCTTGAAGTGCAATATTGTTCAACAAATGATCAAGTTGCAGACATCTTTACAAAGGCTCTCACAGAGGCAAAGTTCACTAAACTTCGATTTATGGTTGGAGTTCAGGAAGTTGTCACTAAGGGGGGATAGGCTCTAGTGCCTCCTTCCTTCTCCTATTGTGTCATATTTGTAAATCCTTCAATCCTATCCCAAGTTGTTCTTAAGGGGGATGTTAGGATATTCCGACACATAGGAAATAGTTAAGTACAACTTGGTCTAGTATAGAGTTAGGTATAGAGTTAGGTAAAGTGTGTTTCTTTACCTTGTACATTTTGTAACTTACAATCCGACGATCACGATATGTAGTGATCCGACGGTTCATTCTCTCCTCGGTATCACCGACACTTGATCCGTGGCTTAACACCTGATTGGTCCATGATTTCTATTTAAAGCGCATGGAGGGTCATTTGTAGGGTAATCCGTCCATGAGAGAAGCATATGTAAATTTTCATTCTCTTATTAATAAATTGCCTGAAGTGGCCGCGTTGGCTAAGGCCGTGGACTGTTTCCCTCTTTGAGGGTTTTAACCACGTCAAAATATTGGTGTATTGATATGTGATCTATTTGTGAGCGGTGTCCTTTGGTGTTCTTTCTGAGGAACTTACCCTGTAAATTCCTACAATGCTTTTCACTGCTGGCTCAAGTTTGTTCATCAAAATCAAGTTTTCATGTCTTTTGATCAGCAAGAGTTATTTTCAGTCACTAGGTCTAGGGTTTCACAAAATGTGTCTTCACAATGTCCAATAAAGTCAGCAGGCCAGAGGGAGGTTCTTACAAAGTTGTCATTCAAAGATTTTCATCATCATATGGATGGATTATGACTGTTCTTCAAAACTTTGTTTTGAAGAAAAGTCAAACATTTTGTCCTTTTGTAATAATTTTCAAAGTTTTCAGTTTTTCAAATCTTCAGGGGCAACCCTAGTCTCCTTTGCCAAATTCCATGTCAGTTGTCCCTACAAAAATTGCCAAAAAAAATTTCATCATTTCAGTGAAAAATCAAAAAGGAAGTGTGAAAAATAGAGTTGCATTAAAGTGTGAAAAAGTGCCAATGTCAAACATTATAAAAATGGGTTTTGGAGAATCAAAAATCAAAACCATCTCTCCATGTCTTTATAAATATTTCTCCATGAGGGTCAAGGTCATTTTGAATGCCAAGAGTAAAGAGGTATCAGATCCTAGCCTAAAATTATCTTTTATTTCAGTCATCTCGGGCCCCATCGCTTATTTTTTTTTGCCAAGATCGACCCGGAGAGAGCCATCTCCTTTCCTCGTAGGGCTAGCTACGAGGCTGAGCATGGTTTGATGTGGACCTAGAACCTTGTCTTTTCAGCCTGAGACAAATCTAGGCTCTAACACCTCCTAATCTACAATGTCTTCCCTGCACCCTACAATTATTCAACACAAATTAGGCCTATTTCCCTTTTTTTTCTTTTTTTTTTGGTGAGACAGTTGGGGCGCCTCCAAGAGGTTTTCACTCTCGCTATCTGCCCCGGGTGCCTCTAAGAGGTTTTCACCCAAGGATCTTTTTATTATTTTCTGTTTTTTTCTCTTTTTTTCCTTCTTTTTTTTCTTCTTTTTTGTGATGATCAAGATGTGGGTGGAGTCGAGACAGGGCCCTGCTCCACTACCAACACTGATTTATCCAGAGTTTCAATGAACTCCTGCTTGGAAAGGGGCTTCCGATAGATTTTCAATCGATGCCCGTTGACGAGCATGGGGATGGCTTCTTCATCAATGGTTTTGATAAGGACTGAACCATTGTCGTTGCATTTCTCCACTGTATATGGTCCCAGCCACCTTGTCCTCAGCTTCCCTTTGAAATCCTTGTATCTTGAGTCATATAACAGCGCCCAATCTCCTGGCTGAAATTGCTTTGCGTTAAGGTGTCGGTCATGCCATATCTTTCTCTGGAGTTGAACTACTTCTAAGTGGAGGAGGGCCTGCATTCTCTGTTCATCTAATCCATTCAACTATAGTAACCTTTCCTGTTGCGCATGGCTAAGATCCAGGTCCAGCTGAGCTGCCAACCTTAATGTGTTGTACTCGAACTCTATGGACAGCAAAGCCTTCTTCCCGTAGACCAGCTCATAAGGTGTGAAAGCTGTTGTGGTTTTCCAAGTGGTGTTGTAGGCCCAAGTGGCCTCAACCAAGCGATCTGCCCAATCCTTTCTACTATTGCTCACCACCTTAGTCAAAATTTCTTCTAAAGCCCTATTAGTGACTTCCACCTACCCATTTGCTTGTGAATGATAAGGGGTGGAAGTTTTGTGCTTGATCTTGTGATGAGCGAGCAGGTCTTCAATCAAATTAGAGGTGAACTGACTTCCTTGATCTGTGACTAATTCTCTTGTGTAGCCAAACTTGTAGAAGATATTTTTCCTTAAAAACTTAGCCACTTTTTCTTCTGTTGCTGCCTTGATTGCCTTTGTTTCTGCCCACTTTGTCCAGTAGTCTGTGCACACAATGATGTAAGATTTTTGCTTTGAAGGAGGGTTGATAGGACCCACAAAATCCATGCCCCACTTCTCGAATGGCTTGAAAGTCACTTGAGGTTGGAGGGGCATTTCATTCCTCGGAGTCGGTTTCCCCATCCTTTGACATCAGCCACATTGGCTGATGTATCTTCTGACATCTTGATGAAGAGTGGGCCAATAGTAGCCTACCTGTAGAATTTTGAAGGCAGTCCTTTGTGCTACAAAGTGGCCTCCATAGGGTCCATCGTGACAGGTTAGGAGAATGCAAAAACTTCCTCCTCCCTAACACAACGCCTCAGGATTTGATTTGGGCCGAGTTTGAACAAGTTGCCCCCAATCCAAGTAAAGGGGGCACTTTTCCTTACAATTCTGCTCTTCTCTTTCGAGAATAGGTGTGGAGGGAACTGTGTTGAGACCAAGTATTTTGCTATATCAGCAAACCATGGAGAGAGTGCTGAAATAGAAAACAGGTGTTCATCTGGCATCTGGTCATCCACCGTCCCTTCTTCACCTACAGACAAATCTAATCTAGACAGAAAATCAGCAACGACATTTTCCTTTCCTGGCTTGTCAACAATGGTTAAGTCAAATTGCTGCAATAAAAGTAACCATCTAATGATACGAGCATTCACATCAGGTTTATTCATCAAATACCTTATCTCAGCATGATCAGTGTGTACAAATGTTTGATAACCAGTGATGTAGTGTCTGAACTTTTTTAGGGAATGGACTACGGCTAGGAGCTCTTTCTCAGTCACAGTATAGTTTAATTATGCCTTGGACAGGTTTTTGCTGACAAAGTATATGGCATATGTTAGCTTCTCTTCAACTTGTCCTAAGGCTGCCCCTATGGCTTTGTTCGAGGCATCATTGTGGATGTGGAAAGGTAGGGCTCAGTTTGGACCTCTTAGGATTGGGGCATTTACCAGCTTATCTTTCAACTCATCCAGAGCCTCTTGGCAGTGGTCAGTCCATTTAAACTCAACATCTTTCCCCAAAAGAACAAACAATGGCAAGGCTAGCTTACTAAAATCTTTGATAAATCTTCTATAGTATCCTGCTAAGCCTAGAAAACTTTGAACATATCTTACCTTCTGAGGAGGTGGAACCTTTTGGATGATAGCAATTTTGTTAGGATCCACCTATAATCCTTGCTGAGAGATTTTATGACCTAGCATAGTCCCTTCAGTCATCAGGAATTCACATTTTTCAGGATTGAGGGACAGGTTCATCTCAATACACTTGGTTAAAACTTTTCCCAAGTTAGTCAATGATTCTTGGAAGTTGGACCCATAAGGAGTAAAGTCATACATATAGATTTCTACCGAATCATGAACCAGCTCAGCAAATGCTCAGTACTGCTCTCTAGAAAGTGGCAAGAGCATTGCATAGCCCAAAGGGAAGGACCCGGTAGGCAAAGGTACCCCATGGACAAGTGAAGGTGGTCTTATCTTGGTCCTCCGGGCTGATTTGGATCGGATTATACCCGTTGAACCCATCTAGGAAAGAAAATAACTTCTTCCCTGCCAGCCCATCTAGCACTTGATCTATGACAGGCAAAGGGAAATGGTCCTTCTTGGTGGCTTTGTTAAGTTCTTGATAATCCACACAAATTCTCCACTTCCCATTTTTCTTGGGCACAAGCACTAGAGGAGAAACTCATTCACTGTCCGAGATGGGGTAGATGAATCCTGCATCCAAAAACTTTTGCAATTCTTCTTTAACAATGTCCTTAAGGGCTGGATTCATTCTCCTCTGAGGCTGCCTGACTGGTTTACAATCCTCTTTAATGTAAATGTGATCGATACAGACCGACGGATGGAGTCCTTTCATCTCCTTATAGCTCCAAGCGAAAGCCTCCAAATGGCAGTTCAATAAGCTACATAGCTCCTTCTCCTGTGAGGGAGATAAGGATGAGCTGATCTTCAAGGTTATTTTAGGCCCAAGTTCCACATTCTTAACTCTGGGAGAGGTCAGATCAGCCACACAGAGGTCCACTAAAGTGCGGGCTTGGGTACCTTCCACCAACTTCTCTAATGGCAGCACACTGGGAGATGGATTTTGAATCAAATTCTCAATTAGGTCATCCTCAGTTTGAGGACCTCCCCATGTGGCTTCCATTGTGCACACTGGTGTAGAGTAGACTTCATCCTCATCTTCCTCCTCCAACCAGAGAGGTAAGTCATGTTCTAGCAGAGGTTGGGCAGGAGTGTATAGGACTAGCTGTTTGGACATAGGATCATTCTTGATGGTCATGCTCCTAGCTCGACAACTGATGTAAGCATCCACAGTAGCTAACTAAGGCCTTCCCAAAATGAGGGGGTATCTAGTGAGTTTTTCCTTTGGCTGAAGGACCAAAAAGTCCGAAGGGTACTCCCAAGAATCAACAGAGACCAGGACATCCTCCACAATCCCTTTGAGAGTCACAGTGGAGCGGTCTTCTAACTGCAGTACTGTTGAGGCCTTTCTTAAGGAACTCTGAAGGTTGAGTTTGAGCATAGTGTCCCTGCCATCACATTGATGGCAGCCCCTAGATCGATCAGGGTGTGGGGGATTATGGTGTCATTGATGTGGACATCAACTATAGGACTCCCTAGATCCAAATATTTTGGACAAATTATTTGCCCCAACATCAGATCGGACAATTGTCCAATGACATTGATAGTCGGGGCATCTCTCTTGCGCCTGCCTGGGTGCCTGAAACACTTCTCCTTGATCAATTTGTTGTAAATTCGTACATCTTTTATAGCCTAGAGAAGTGGGATTTTCACACATAATTGTTTAAGTTCTCCCAGAAGTTCAATCTCCTCTGGGTTTGGTTGTGTGGCTACTATTAGTCTCTTAGGAAAGGGTGGCATGGATTTGGGTTCACATTCCTGCTTCCCTTCCTCATCCTCCAGGGGAGGAGGTTGGCAATTTGGAAGGACCTTTCCAGATCATAGGTTGATCTCCTAAATCTTCACAGCATAGGTAGAGCATGTCGTCTCTCCAGTGTATACCTGTTGGGCCTATCTATTGTTGGGGTTCGGGTTCAGTTGAGCAGGCATCTGAGGTTGTCTTGGAGGAGCAGGAGGTAATGGTTGTGGTTGAGCAAGCGGTGGAGGAAAAATAGCGGGAGGAGAGTTGTATTGGGGCCTCCACCCCGGTTGAGGTGCATTCCACTGAGGTTGTGGCTGAGCATGAGAGTGAAATGAATGAGCAGCAGGTTGAGTATGGTATTGAGATGGATAAGACGAAGGAGGAGGTGCGGACCAGGAAGGATGAGTAGGGGGGCACCAAGAAGGCATGTGAGTGGATTGGTTGGGGTTGTAATAAGTTTTGGATGTTCCTTGCATCCCCTACTGGTAAGGTCTGGATCCATGTGGCCTCCTTTGGTTGAGGAAGTAGAGTGGCTCGGTGGCCCCTTCAGCCCCTTGGTACATGGCTTTAAGTCCTGGTAAGGTTGGGCACTAGTTTGGTGGGTGGTCTTCCTCACAAATGAAACATACCTCCACTGAGTGCAATGGACACTCATTCTTAGGATGCTTCCTTTTACATTTGGGAGAAAATATGGCCAAAGCCTTCTCATCTTCCTCTTTCTTCTGTTGGATTCGGAAGGTATCCAGTTGCATGGCAATGGTCTGTCTCATCTCACTTTTGAGGTCTTCCATCTGGTTTGCAAACTCATGCTTGGAGAAGGTGGCACTAGCTGAAAGTGGATTCCCCCTTCCTCTTTTTCGGGCTGCCCTAGAGTGGTTTCTAAACACAATCTTTATGTCCTCATAAGGTAGTTGGTAGATGTCTCCTCCAGCTAGCAAATGGAGGGTATCTAGAAGGTATTTAGGGACTCCTTGAAGCAGAACCAGCTTCTGAGATTCAGGGTCTAGTGTGCACCTGGCCCTTTTATAACTAAGTTGGAACCTTTCTTCATAGTCTTCTAAAGACTCATCACTTCCCATGGTCATCCGAAATATCTCTCCCTTCGTTTCCTTTGACCTACAGTAGTCCCAGTATTTTTTGTTAAAGGTTTGTTGCATCTGAGCCCAAGTTGTGATATTGTTTCCAGGTAACCCCATGAACCACCGTAGTGCTGCATCCTTGAGGGTAGAGGGAAAGAGTTTCAACTTGTGCTCATCTTCTGCATAGTCATAAGTTTGAAAAAGGACAGAAAACTCAAACAGAAAGGTATCAGGGTCTTCAGTGGTCAATCCATGGAAGTGAGGTAAGGCTGAGGGACTTATGTTTTTCATTTTCATGTCCCCATTGGTCTCTCGGATGGGAAAGGCACCTTCTATTCTATCCTAATCTTCTATATCGTTTCTATGTTCAACCATGGTCTCAAGAGGAATGTTTTCTTGCTCTTCTTCTATTATAGGATCTTCATATATCTCTGGAGGTTCACCTATAGGTTCTTCTGGATCACTTCCACCAAAGAAGAGAGAAGGGTGACTCAGTGATGTGGTGGGGATGTTGGGTAAGAATTTCCCTGTATTGTCTTTGTTCCTACGAGGCATGAAATGGAATATTTTTGGTGGAGTTTTGGCATTTTTTCTGCTTGTACCTGCAAAACTGAAAGCGATTGAACTGCAACTAACTAAAATCTATCTTGCTGAAACGAAATTGCAGAAATGAAATGCTAAGCTACGCTTGCAGAATTGAAATTGCGGAATTGAAATGCTAATCTATGAAAGTGGGCTACGCTTGCTAAAATGAAATGAAAGCAGGAAATGTCTAATCTACTTTTGCAGAAATGAAATTGCAGAATGGAAATGAAACAACTACTCTACTCTTGCTGAAATAAACTACTTAGCAGAAGATTGAAGTAGAAAGTAGAAGAAAAGTAGCAATCACAAATACTCTGATGCTTCCCCAGCAACAGCGCCAAAAATATGGTGGGCTCCAGTATTGCAGCAATAATGCTGCAACTCCTAGGACTCCCTTCTTTACTTTTATCAACCCGGTAGTTCATAACAAACTTGGAAGTGACGGTGCTATATGCACAAGTACTAGCTCTTGCTGCAGGCTGTCACTAGATCAGTTAGCACAAGTCCGCTAGGAGCTTAAGCCAACTTCTATGAGCTCTTAGAGGAATATTTTAACGGTGATGGATGAAAGCTAAATCAAAGGAAGCTAGTCTACTTTCAGAAAGAAGCTGAAAGTGGAAAAGGAATGCAAACCCTAGCAAACCCTAGTTTTACCCATTAACCCTACCTTTGCAAGAAAAAGAGAGGAAACTACTGAAATGGATGCCATGGACTAATGGAAAGGTAAAATTCATGTGACTAAACTACTTCTGAAGTAAAATCTGGAAAAAAAACATATTTTTGTATTTTGAGTAATTTTGTAGGATTATTATGCATGTGCTTAACTATTTTGACTGTGCAGAGGTTGATTGATGGAAGGAAATGGTGAGGGAACTTGCAGGAGGTTGGGAATGTGAGAAGAGTGCCTAAGGGGTCCCTAACACCCTTCCAGAGAGTTTCACCGTGATCAAATCTCGAAAAACCGCTCTCGTGATCTTCTACAGGAAGTCTGCAGGGATTCTACAGGATGTTCCGAAAGGAGATTTTGGAGGGTTGAAAGTGGAAGAAAGGTGGAGAAGTGGAGATTGAGGTTGGATGAGGGTGTGAAGAGGTTTAGAACCTAGAAAATGAAGCTGAGAAGTGATGATGATAGTTGGATTTGTTCCAGGACGGATAGAGCAATGTTGCACAAAAATATGGAAATTAGGTCAAAGTGAGAAAATGTGGCAAACGAAGGGCAAGAATCTGAGTTAGGGGATGGAACAGGTTGCATTGATGGCGAAAGGGTAGGCAGGGAGGTATCACAAGTGTTCTACACACTACTTCTTGAAACTGACCAAACAAAGACCATGCAAACCAAATATCTAGCTATTCTAACCTAATTTGACCTAGGAATCTACACCCATGATGAACGGAAATTCATTGGTAGAAAATTATGTAAAATGACTTATGAAAACCATGCAAGAATGGATCTAAACATGTAATCACATCTGGTATCAACTTTTGCAACTGAGAAACTAACACTAGCAATTGCATGAAGAAACAAAAATAGTGTTTTTGTGGCAGCAAGGACACTTGGGTCTCAGCTCATGGTCCCTAGGAGGGAGAGGTTAGATCCAGGGTTGATTGATGGCATTTTTTGAAGATATTTTATGTTTTCAACCTATCAAATCACTCTGAACCACGAAAAGCTCTTTCAATCATCAAAAATGACCTAGATAACCAAGAAAGATTCTAATCTACTAATAGAAATTATTTTATGAAGGCAGCAAAAAACATATAACAGTACATAGAGGAGGCCCTGGCGCTTGGGTTGGGCCCAACCCCAAGAGCTACAGGCTCCTAAAAAGAAGCTCAGAATTGATGAAACATGAAACTGGTTTCCATTACTCAAAAAACAACCATGTCCAAAATGTGTTACAGCAAAAGCTCCAAAATGGGCTGAGAAACAAAGCAGCACTATAGTGCGAAATACAAATGTTCAACCAGTAAACTACGAAGGATGGAAGCCTTCCTACTTATGCACTATGAGGACCTCCAGCAGCCCTCCTTAATTCAAGGGGCTTGGCTGCTCAAAACTGCAAATATTCAGCCACTTTACAAAAGTTGCTCAGCTGCCCTTGGAAATCAACTTTGGTGGGTCGCTGAACTCCGAGCTGATGGTGGAGAACTCGAGGAAGGGGCCATTTAGTGCAGGAGACACCCTTCCTATGAATCCTCAGACTTTTCCCCTCGTATTTGGCTGTCAAATGGCCCATAAATTCTTGACCTTGGTCCAAAAGTTGTCCAAAAATCTGCAACAAACACGTATTAGCCTTCATGGTCAAGTGACTATTCTCATTCATTCAATTAACATAAACATACTTCAAAAGTATACATAAACTATGAAGAATGGTGGATTAATGGAGAACAATAGGAATAATGAGCCCAATAAGCTACCCATTTTTGGGGCTCATCAAAGACAAGTATGGATCTAGTAGATATTTTAGGGATCTACATTTATTGAGTAGATATCTCTAATTCATGTATAAATAAGAGGAGAATCCTTCAAAGGAAGCCAACAGTTGTGCTAAGCCCTAAAACTACCTCTCTTCCATGCATTTTCTTAAACCTTTTATCTTCTATTTTCCCATGTCAGTGCCCCCTAAGATATCAAAAATTGTTACATGTTGATTTCAGGAGTATATTTAAGTGATTTTCAAACTATATCATTGTGTGTGCTATTTGATCTAGGTTTTGTTTATCAACTACGGAATGTAGCCACTTTCCACAGCTAACTCGCAATTCCACAGTTGTTTTCATTGTTCTATAGGTTACAGGTGTCAGTAGGAGAAATGAGACACATGGGTAACTCTGAAATGATCCACACATGGATGAGGTCCTACTTGCTTAGCTAAATTTGTAAGGAAAGGTATTGGTTAAAGGGTGGTCAACACAGAGTTCTACGTCAACTAGGACTCTGTTCCTACACGTAAAAGAAGCCCGAAGCTATTCCTGAACTCGTGGATCCATTTTTGCCAGCTGCAGGCCATCTCCATAACACAATCCAACATCTGCCTTGCATAGATTTAGTGCTCATGGCAACCGAGAGGTTGAATCCTCAGATTTTGACCTGTTCACGTGTCTATTATTGAAGCAATTTCTCTAAGATACAGTTATCCATTTTCTCTATAAATATAAGCGTTTGCAACGCAGATAGTTAGTTCTTGATAGTGTTGATAGTGTTATTTTGTTGTTGTGTAACCGAGAGACATATTCCTCTATTTCATAATAGAAAACTTTGTTTTTCATATGGTTGTTTAAGTGTAGTTTGAAGTAACAGTGCGTTAGTCCAAAGTTGTGCAGAGGGCCCCTATGTAGCTGAGGTCCCTTCTTTTGTTTTTGCATAGTTTTTCATGTATATTTTCTCTTATTTGAATTGTACATTTCTCTTGTTTTGCTTATGATCATAATCGTTCTGACTTTGTACATGTCTTTGCAGCTTGTCACATTGCTTACTAACAGTGCACTTCAGAATAGTATTTTTCTTAATGTAGTTTTTGCATCAAGCTGTGATTTGAGACTTGCTTCCTCTGTTGAACTTTAGTTTTCAATTTCAATTGCTTATGCTTTTATTTAGTAAGATTTGTTTACTGCTTAAGATAGTTTATATATCAGTTCTTCATGCTATATGATGATATCTCTAGAGCATTTAGCTTAACCCCGTTTTAGAAGTTAATTGGCAAGCTATTGTGATTATAGGTGAAGTAATTGATTTTGCTTTCATTAGTATGCACGTAGATAGTTTAAATGTCACTTCTTTCATGCTATATGATGATATTTCTAGAGTCTTTAGCTTAACCATGTTTTAGAAGTTAATTGACGAAATATTGTGATTATAGATGAAGTAATTGACTTTGCTTTCATTAGTGTGCAATTTAGATGTCATTCTTTTCATGCCATATGATGATATTTCCAGAGTCTTTAGCTTAACCCCATTTTAGAAGTTAATTGACAAAATATTGTGATTATGGGTGAAATCATTGACTAGTTTCCAGTCTCTTTACTTTTTGGTTTTGAGTTGCAGCAGTTTACTAGATTTCAATTCTGCAATTAGGAAGGACAGCAGAGATAGTAACCTCATTTTCAGTACTTCATTTTTAGTTTGGTTTATGTAGCTGCATGTTTACATTCTTATTCAAGTTCTGATTTTGTAGACAGCATGTTTTAAGATCTCTTAAGTTCAAAGTTTGGAAATTATCATAAGAAGCATAATCCTTGTCTTCAACTCTACATCCACACTTGATCTTTAAAATGTATTCTTAAAACTTTTTCTAGGATTTCCATTGCACTAGAACACTTTAGGAGACCAACAAGAACAAAACCCCAAAACAAGATAAAACTGAAAACAATGAGGTAAGAAAAGGGTTGTCTAGCATATATAGTGCACTACACTTCATCAGTTTACGACTCCCGGATTGATAATTTATGTAGCAATTTAGGACACACTAAATTGACTAAACATTTTGGCACCATTGCCGGGGAAGTGTAACTAGGTAGCCTATTTCTTACATTCAAAAAAGAAAAGGGAAAAATTAATAATTTCTTGAAGTATGCTCTCCTCTTGCACCTAGTGTGATCTGGAGGATCAGAAAAAAAGAATTATTAGTTCAATAATTTCTTGAGTATGCTCTCTTCTTGCACCTAGTGTGATCTAGAAGATTATAAAAAGGATTATTAGCCCAATTAAAAATCATTAAAAAAAAAAATGACATGCATAGAGAAAGATATTCTAGGGGAAGGTTTATAGCTAAGGGAAAAAGTTCGATTTTTACAACTTCAACTACTTCAAAGAATAGACAAGATACACCTCCATCCTAGACTCATACTCCCAGCCTTAGGATTCCTAGAATTCAAGGGGAAGCAACTGAATTAGAATATTCTCCCACTCCATCTACTAAATCTAACCTAGGAGAAGAACCCTTCTTCACCTCCATAGGAGAGCCTATTGCAGTGGAAGAAGTAGAATTACCTAGAGAATAAGAGGAGCTAGAAACTCTCTCTCATCAACCATTAATAGAAGAGCCAGAAGATTCTGAGGAAACTATCATGGCAGAAGAAGAACAAGATGGAGAATTTTCACTATTTGGAGGAAGGGGTAGAGGTAGAGGTAGAGGAAATAATGGAGGTGGTAGAGGTAACAATGGAGGAGGTAGAGGTAACAATGGGGGAAATAGGGAAGGAGATAACTCATTTGGATTCCCTATAGTAGATGAGGAAACCCATTCGTCCTCCCAAACTTTTATGGATTTTGAAGTGAGGATCCTGAAACATTTCTATTTGAGTTTGAAGTCTTATGCCGAACCTATGACTATTTAGAAGACTCTCAAAAACTCAAACTATTCCCTTCAACATTGAAAGGGGATACTCTGAAATGGTTTATGGGATTAGTCACTCAATCTATTAGGACTTGGAATGATATGAGGCAAGAATTTTTGGATAGATATTAGGCTTATTGTATGCCTACTAATCATAAGGATGAGGTATTCAAAATGATGCAAAAAAAGATGAGAACTTAGAGGATTTTCTTGAGAGGTTCCAATACAACTTAAAGAGAGAAAAAATGAACAATTTAGATGAGGAAACCTTGAAAGCCCCTTTATTGAAAGCCAATAGAGATGAATGGATAGATATTTTAAACATGATGGGGAAGGGAGACATCTCTCAACTTCCACTTAGTGACATAGCAAAACTATGTGTCCATCTCTCAAGGGGAAAATCTAAAACTCGAAAAGGGCCTAGAGATCCTTCTCTTATTAGAGGAAACAAATCTGCAACTGGGACAGTAAGTAGGGCAGAAATCGGCAATATGCATGATGAGTTCAATACTGACATTCTAGGGAGACTTAGTGAACAGCTAGACACCCTCGAAATTCAAAACAAGCAGAAAACAAAAGCTGATGCTTTAGCCATCTTTTTCCCAAAATGTAGAAAGAAACATGCTCTAGGAGAATGTCCCTTAGATGCAAAAGCTGTAGAAACATGTATGATTTGCTTGGAAAGTCATGAGACCAAGGATTGTCCTTCAATCCCAAGCCTTAAAGTTGTCTTTCAAGAGGATCCAAATTCTGTAGAATCTCTTTTCTTTGTTTCAAGAAGACCTTTGCAAGGGAAATAAAATCAAGGATTTAACAATCCAATGAATTTTCATCCCCCACCAAATTGGAATTCTTGGCAACAACCTTGGCCTCAACCTCAAAATCAGTATCAATCTCAATCATGGGCACAAGGGGTACAAAATCCTTATGCGAGATTTGCTCAACATTATCAATATCCTCCATCTTATCAGGGCTATCATCTCCCACAAAACCAACAACAAAATCCACAACTTCCAAATCAAAACCCTCAACTTTCATTGCCATTTCCACAACAACAACCTCCTCAACAAAATTAAAATCCTCAACTCTTGCTTCCCTTTCAACAAAATTCAAATCAACTACCATCCCAACCATTACCAAATCCCAACAACAAAAACCCTCAGAATGCTTACATGGTACAAGGACAACCATTTCATACCTACATGATTGTTCCTCTAGATCTTAATGATGTTCAACTTAGATCTGGTAAGGTTTTAGAAAAAGAAAAACCTTCTATAGATGTTCAAGGGTAAGATGCTTTTGAGGAGGATTCTCTGAAATTCAATAAAAGTTTTGAAGAAGCATCCTTTCAAAACCCAACCATTCAAAAAGAAAAACAAAAAGAGTTAACCCCCACAACTCCTAAAGTTGAGGAACCTGCATCTACATCCACACCTCCTTTTCCTAAGAGATTACAAATTGAAAAGGGGGTGGAAAAACAAATCTTGTTGCCTGACTATGATTTCCTAGATGAATTAAAGAATGTCTATATCAATATTCCCTTGCTACAAGCCATTAAAGAGATTCTATTCTAGCAAAAACAATAAAGGAGTTCAGTATCAAAAGACCAATTAGGAAACCAAGAGACACAAAAAGAATCCACCTGGTAGGAAAAATAGAAGATATCATGATGGGAAAGATTACCATGTAGAAATGGGTGGATCCAGGTAGTCCAATTGTCAAGACACACATAAATGGAATAGAAATTCCAAATACATTGATTGATAGGGACTATTATAAACATTATGAGTAGACAGACTATGGAACAACTTAAACTTCCTAATCTTCTTTTCACACCTACCTTACTGCAACTTGCAAATAGATCAGTAATTAAACCAGATGGTGTACTAGAAGATATTTCGGTCTCCTTGGATTCTTGGGAATATCTAATGGATTTTATGATTTTGACTCCCAAGAATAATCTAGGAGGACACCCACTCATCTTAGGAAGACCTTGGCTAGCCATAGCTGATGCTTTTATTAGTTGTATATCTAGTGACATGTACATTTCTGATGGTAGTTCAACAAAGAAATTTACTTTGTATCCTCCAACAAAAGCAATTACAGAAGTAGGAGATAATGAATGGGTTGATGATGAAGATGCTATACAACCTGTCTTTACTCTCTCTGAAGTTAGTGAGGATAGTCAAATCCTGAGCACATTAGAAAATTTGAAACATCTTTAGGATATGATCACACACAATTTCAGTTAGATTCTGATATTGAATACTTGTCATCAAGGAAAATGTCTCTCTACTCTATGGAAGAGTTTGGCAGTTCTACAGTTGAAATTTTTCTAGGTAAAACATTGAATATCAACACAAACTTGGAAGATTCACAACAAGAAGAGCTAACCAAAATCTTACAAAAACATTCTGCTGCATTTGCATGGGAGTATACTGATATGAAAGGTATTGACCCTAAGACTTGCATCCATCGTATCTATATTGAGGAAAATGGTATACCAATCAGACAACCTCAAAGAAGGATGAATCCAAATCTTAGGGAGATAGTCAAAGAAGAGCTCCAAAAATTACTCAATGTAAACTTCATTTACCCAATCTCAAATAACCAATGGGTTTCTCCCTTGGTGATAGTGCCCAAAAAGAATGGTAAATGGAGGGTGTGCATTGATTATAGCGAATTGAATAAAGTAACCTTGAAGGATCACTTTCCTTTACCCTTTATAGATCAAGTGTTATATACATTAGCAGGCAAAAAGTACTTTTCATTTATGGATGGTTTTAGTGGTTATAATCAAATTCAGGTAGTACCTGAATATTAGGATAAAACCACATTTACTTGTCCATGGGGAACTTTTGCCTATTGAGTGCTTCCTTTTGGATTATGTAATGCACCTGCAACATTCCAAAGAGCAGTACTAGGAATATTTTCTGATCTAATCCATGATTGTGTAAAGGTATATATCGATGTTTTTACAGTCTATGGTAATACATTTGAGGAAGCCTTGGAAAATTTGGAAAACGTCCTTATAAGATGTAAAGAAACAAACCTTTGATTAACCCATGAAAAATGCTTTATGATGTTTACTAAAGGTATTGTTTTGGGACATCATATTTCAGGGGATGGGATTAAAGTAGACAAATCCAAAGTTGAATTCATCTCCAATTTACCTATTCCAAATTTCCAAAAAGATGTTAGAAGTTTTCTAGGATTTACTGGATATTATAGAAGATTTATAGAAAACTTTACCAAAATAGCATCTCCACTCTTCAAACAGCTTGCAAAAGGTTGTGAATTCAAGTGGAGTCCGGATTGCCAATCAACATTTGAAGCTTTGAAAACAAGAATATCTGAAGCACCTATCTTGAGAGGACCAAATTGGAAACTTCCTTTCCATATTTCTACAGATGCTTCAGATATAGCTCTAGGAGCTGTATTGGGACAAAAAGACTTGGTTCCTTATGCCATTTAATATACTAGTAAAAATTTGACTCCCACTGAGTAAATTATAATGTGACCGAAAAAGAATACTTAGTTGTTGTTCATGCAATTAATAATTTCAGATATTAGATAATAGGCTATGAAACTTTTATCCATATAGATCATTCTGCAATTAGATACCTGATGAAAAAACCTATTACTAATGGTAGAGTTACAATATGGCTCTTACTTTTACAGGAATTCAATATTACTGTGTTAGATAGACCAGGGAAACAAAACACAGTTGTTGATTTCCTGTATAGGATTCAGAATATCAAAGAGGACTCTCCTATAGAGGATAAGTTTCCTGATGAATACTTATTTTCAGTAACTACCAAAACTCCTTGGTTTGCAGATATGGCTAACTATTTGGTTACAGGGAAACTACCTCCACATTTATTTCCTAGTGAAAGAAGAAAAATTATTCAGTATAGTTCAAGATATTCATGGATTTCTAACGAACTGTTTAAAACAGGGCCAGACTTTATGATCAGAAGATGTGTTAGGAAATATGAAATGCCTAATATTCTCAAAGCATTTCATGATGAACCATGTGGTGGAAACTTTGCTGACAAGAGAAAAACTTATAAAATCCTTTCTTTAGGATATTATTGGTCATCCCCCTTCAAAGATTCAAAACAATATGTCAATAGGTGTGAACGCTACCAAATACCCCCTCAAATGAGATGGCATTACAACCTCATGTAATCATCGAGCCCTTTGAAAAATGGGCTTTAGACTTTATTGGACCTATTAATCCTCCATATAAGCAGAAAAAGTATATATTGGTATGTACTAATTATGTCACTAAATGGGTAGAAGCCAAAGTATTATTTTCTGCTACTGAAAAGACAGTAGTTAATTTTATTTATGAGGATATTTTTACTCATTTTGGTGTTCCAAGGGAAATTGTGACAGATCAAGGAAGTCAATTCACATCAAGAATGACGGAGAAGCTTATTGAAGAGTACAAGGTCAAGCATAGAAAATCCACTCCTTATCATCCACAAGCAAATGGTCAAGTGGAGTCCACAAACAAAGTAATTGAAGGAATCATTACCAAGATTGTGCATCTACATAGAAGAGATTGGGTAGAAAGGCTTCCTGAAGCCTTATGGGCCTATAGAACTACATGGAGGAGCACAACAGGACATACTCCCTATGAACTTGTTTATGGAAAGGACATTCTACTCCCTATTGGGTTCCAAGTCAAAACCTTCAAGATGGCAGTTCAGTTGGGAATGGATCTATCAGAAGCTCAAAATTATAGATTGGAATAGTTGAATGAACTAGATGAGATCAGACAAGAAGAAATTCAAAGAACTGATCTAATTCAGCAATAGAGAGCTAAGTGGCATGACAAATACATCAAGGACAAAAAGTTTCAAGAAGGGGATTAGGCATTGCTATTTGATTTAAAGTTCAAATATTTTCAATGTAAATTTCAGACTCATTGTCTTGGGCCATATGAGATTGAAAAAGTTTTTAGCAATGGAGTGGTAAGAATCAAAACAGTCGATGAGCATCAAACTCCTCTCATTGTGAATGGTCATAGATTGAAGATCTATCATAAGCCACTCTCAAAGGAGGATTTTATCAAAATCTTTCAAGATAATTCTACAATGAGGTTGGTGAAGAAGAATCATTCTTCTCCACCACCAACCTGATCTTTGTTTCTTTCATCATCATCTAAAAATAAATAATAAAAATATATATATATATATATATATATATATATATATATATATATATATATATATATAATGTATAAGCCTAAAAACCAATCACTGATTGGCAGTCTTATACAGAAAATACAGGGCGAAAATCATATGATTCTGATGCCCTATATTTTCCAAAAAAAAATTCTCATTTCACTCATAGTTTGTTTCATTCTATTCCATTTCATTTTACTCCATCTCGCAACCACATTCCATCAATAAAATTTCTTTCAGTTTCTCTTCATATTCACCTTTCCATGTATCATCCATATAGACATTTTTCATTTCCATTCATTCGCCAAGTCATATGCTATTCACTATGTCAATTTCCACAGCTGAATTTTGATTCCGCAGCTGAATTTTGATTTCGCAGCTGATTGTTGATTTCGAAGCTAATCCTCTATTACTCTGCAATCACAGTCAAGTGATTAGCCAAATAATAATAAAATCAAGATTCAGGTATGGAAGAAGAAGATCCTTGAAGACATCAGCACCTAAACAGCACCTACAGAGGCAGCCAATTAAAAGTTAGCAAAACGAAAGAAGTAAGATTCCAAGGTATGGACAAAACCATTTTCAAATAGCATATCAAACACATAATTTGTATAGTTTGTAAATCACAAGCCCCATAATGTGTAATAATTTGATTTGATGGTTGCCTTAACTCCACCATATCCTCCGCATCAATCTTAACAGTCTCATAATCCATTCCCGAGTTTAACTCGTACTTAGTCATACATCCTCATTACACTTGTTAAAACAGATAATCATGTAGATGTGAGCTGATTGAATACGTCTCTCTTCCACTAATGTTCCACTCCATAGCCTTTTTATGAACCCACTGACATCCACTCCGCAGCCTTTTATGAACTCAAACTCCGTTCAGTTTTGCAAATTTCACAGGTGACACTTTGCCTCCACACTTCCACACCAGGTTATGCAATCCTTGATTCATTGTTTGTTTACATAGACTTCTACTCCATGAACACACTCTCATTTCGTGCTCAGCATTCTTTCCATTTCATAATCACCGATTTTCTCCACGGCCCTCTTCCATTTTCTGCTCATATAACCATTCTGCTCCCGTAAAACTATCATTTACAGAGGTATCTTCACAGTAAGGAGGGATGGGTCTTATAGTGAGAACAGAACTTGAAGTAATTAGATTCATGGAATCTTGGCTGGATAAATCGATCTTGCAGACAAGACCAATCTCCCTAGTATCACAAGATAATCTAGCAACAAACAGACAAAGAAATCTATCTTTCTCTAAACATATGCAATTTACAAATAAAGACTATAGAGGTGTTACGATCCTACCTTAGATCCAATGCTTGTTCATTGTAGTCATCCCTCGATCGTCCAAAAGAGTTATCTTCAAAGACCTGCAATCACAAACAAGCAAACATCAAATAGAACCTGCATAGCAAATATCATAAATCATGTCTATTATGGTGATTAAGGAATCCATAAAATAAACCATAAATGAACAATTTATTGAGAAAAACAAACTTATTTGTATTAACTTTGAAGTAGAAGAACCTTACAACCTTTTCAGCCGTGATGTTGAACAAGCTCTTCCTGGGGTCTGAAACAGGAATTTCCTTTACTTTGACAAGCCTTGCACTCTTCCAAATGAGATATTAGAGGTATGTAATCTCTCCTCATAAAAGCTCAAATAACAAGAGTAAGTTCCAACAACATTTCACCTCAAAAATATTCAACTTTCAACCTCTCCAGTAACCAGCTCAATGCTTCATTTTATAGTGCACAGGAGGAGGTTACAAGTCCATCTATGAAGGGATAGAATCCTCCTTCAAAGGGATAAGCTCCTCACGTCAAGGGGTTAGCTCCTTAAGGTATGGAGTGCATGAACCTTAAGAGAGCAAACTTGCCACCTCAGGATTCCTTCCAGAAGCTCCTAGAAATGACTGAATGTGAGTTTTTAAAATAAACTTGCACCCTTTTAACTTTTACAGGGGTCTGCACCCATAATACAAGGACAGAGTAGTCAAGTGCGCAAGGGACATGACCTTTAGGTGTGGGACTGCAAGTAATGCAAAGAGAAAGTGTGGAACCAGAGTTTTAGAGACTTTTAGGGATTTTCTCTTACTTTCAAGGCCTGATATGAAGAACTGGGGCTTTAGACTTGCAAAGGAGGAAAGTATGAGTGATAATGAACTCACACAGATTGCAGAATGTCAAGGTGACAATTTTTAGTGCAACGGATTTCCCCCTAAGGTGCGAAGTCTGTAATAGATGAGGATGAAGTCTTTCATGTATGAAGAGTGAAGTACTTTATCATTTCAAGGATCATCCTACAGACACCCCAGTCAGAACCTGTAAAAACATTCAATGAAATATATATATATATAGACATATCATCACTGAGGTAGGAATTCCCATACTCAACTCAAAACTGACTAGAAAACTGACGAAACTGTTCTCATACAGGAATGATTTTTGTAATACATCAAGAGTATAGACATGTGTAGACACAGTATGGACGCAGACATCTATTTATGACCACCACATAATGAATAAAAAAATTCCTCGCAGCCTAGATGTTAGAAACTAGATCTAGGGTCTTGATTTTTGCTTCCCGAACTACTACGATTCTATCCATATGAATAAATGTGTCGAAGTCGAACATGGTAGAAACCACTTGATTACCAGTCAATGATGTGAACTGTTAACAAGTGTGAGAGAAACCACCAGTAATGTCAATGGCCCTCAAAGTACCTAGTACAATCCATGAAATGTGAATAAATGAGTCGAAGTCGAACATGTCATAGAATCATTCGATCGAAGGTCAATGATGCAACCTATCGTCGAAGGTGAGAAAACTACCATTAGGGCATGCAACTTTCAAGGTACTGACGATTTCTAGATCAACTTTCCAAATAATGAGCTGATGTCGATAGAAATTGATCTATCGTGGGCAAGCCCACAACACGAAATCATAGATCAAGTTTTGAAGAAATATAGTGGCAAGGACTGACTCAGGGATGGTCAAAATGGATGACAGATATTTTGCAGATGAATGGTTGGTTTGAATTGTTCTCTTGAAAACATAACGACACTGCAGATGGTTTGGTGACAATTTACCCAAAGCTAATACCCAAAAACGGGCTGAAGACTTTCAATTTGGTTTGATTAACTGTTAGACAAAGGATTTTCCCAACCCAAATGAAAAAAAAGTGTCGTGTTCAAGAGTGGTTGACAGGTTCTTATAAAACAAAGTGTAACAAGTAGGTTCATTTTTCTCTCTTTTGCCCCACCATTTCTAGCAAGTACCTCTTTATTTTTGACAAGCTTGAGGAGGATAACATTTGCCTGTTTATAAGCTCATCCTTCAGATGAGTCCAACTTAGTTTAAAATTAGAACCCTAAGAAGGAGTGGTTCATTCCTGTTTGAAATTGAACAAGTCCTTCACTGTTAAATTTTAATGAATCCAGTATAGGAAAAACTCAGTGTTTTTCAATTTTAGGGAGTCAGAAGAAAAACTTAAGAAAACTCCATGGGGGTACTTTTTCATAAAATAATCCCTTAGGCCCGAAAAAGGATAAAATAATACAAAAGGGATGACTTTTCAATACTTTAATGAGCTAAAAAAGACAAGCGCTCGACAATCTTTTCATATTTAACGAGTTTGGAAAGGGTTTAAAGAGGACTCTATTGACCATATTTAGTCAACGTGTACCTTTTTCGTAAATAGTCCATTTCAGTACGTACAAGGGGTAAACTTATACTGAAGGGACGATTATTAATTTATTTTAACGAGTTCGAACAATCAAGTGCTCGGCAATCTTTTCAATTTTTGAGAGTCTGAAAAGAGCTTAAAGAGGACTCTAATGTTTCGCTTTTTCGTAAATTTTTTAAAGAGCCCGAAAAAGTGATAAAAGTATGCTCTTTGTTGAAAAATGATCAACTTTCCTAAAAAGTCCAATATCTTGCATAAAAAATCAAAATGTTACACATACTTATTTAAGATAAATAAAAATGATTTAAAAATTTACCTTTTTAAAGTGAAAAATAAATAAATTAAAAAATCATTTATCCAAAAAAACTTATAAAAAGGGGTTTTCCAAGTTAATTTTTACCATTTGAGTTCAAAGTGAAAAGTGAGAGTTTTTGGGTAAGAAAGTTCCTGTGAAGATTCTGGAAAATCCGTCCATCGAAATCGAAAACCGTCAGCTCCAAGTAATCCACTTACTCCTTATCTTGCATTTCATCCGTTTACATTTTGATTTTAGGCTTTAGATTTAATTTTTAAGGGAAAAAATGGTTTAAAAATTCGCTCGTGGGGTCTGCAGGCGCAACATGCAGCCCCTGTGGACCCCAACTTTTTTCTACAAAGAAAAAAGTCATGGTTCTGCACCTGTTGTTCACAGCTCATGCGGACCTACGCACTGTCTGTAACTAGCAGGTGCGGACCCCGCGAAAATGAACTTCAAAATTAGTTTTTCTCCATTTTTGCCCAAACA
The DNA here is from genome assembly GCA_031772625.1 of Pinus tabuliformis. Classification (NCBI taxonomy): domain Eukaryota; kingdom Viridiplantae; phylum Streptophyta; class Pinopsida; order Pinales; family Pinaceae; genus Pinus; species Pinus tabuliformis. Next base: position 1,026,651,588 of record CM062816.1, on the reverse strand, counting down.
TTTTTGAACTAGCCGGTTCTAATGTCTTTTATGCATTGTAGGACATTCAAAATGCTTATTTGGCAAGAACGCGAGCATGAGGATGTGGATTTTTCCACATTAAACCATATGCCCACAATGCAGACATTAAGAGCATGTGGGTTGCTAAAGTTCTGGGGCATACAAGGTATGAGGGCCCAAGTAGACCTCTTGCAATGGCTGACAGACAGGTGGAACATACAGGACCAGTGTCTCATCATTGGAGGCCACCGGCTCAAAATTGTGCTGGAGGACATCTATTTTTTAACTGGTTTATCCAAGAGGGGTGAACAATTATCTCTTTTCGGGACTAGACCAGGTGGCCAGTCTATTGCTAGTCTCCAATTAGAGTTTTGCGATGATCAAACAAAGGAGAAAAGGATTGATATTAAAACTATCAACAGTCCTAAGCTTAAGGTCATTGCATTCACTATTACCAGGTTATGCGGGAGTGCAGCATTTCATGTGGCTACAAGATCCCAAATGTAGATGGTAGTAGATTGTTTTCGAGGGAGAATATTCAACTGGTGCGAGGCTGTGTTGGCAAATGTGAAAGGCCAACTAACCAGAGAAAAGAACGGACAGCTGAAAAATTTTGGATATGGATTCATCATGGTCAGCTTTGCTCTAGAGAGGATCCCCATGCTAGCCCTGCAACATCTTCCTATTGATGCTGGACTTCCTCGAGAGCCTAGGATAGTTCACTAGGTTGCCTTGATGGCCCGACACCCTAAGGAGGGTATAGAGGTTGTTTGATTTCCGCCCGAGTACTTTTGTTGGTTGAACAACCAAATTTTTGCGATTCAGGATTTTCCATACACTGGGATGGATTATCGTGGTGACCCAGACATGATTCTCCTACCAAGAGAACAATGGGATGATTCAGGTAAAATCATTTTCAACATTTTTTAAGTTCTAATTTTTTTTATTTTTAAATCGTCCAAAACTTATAATCAAAATTTTAAATGCAGATGTGGGTCTACGAAGACCAGCCGCTCTCCAGCCTTTCAAGAGGAGACACCCCACTGCAACAGCACCTACCCCACAGGACCAATCAGCAGAGATCCTGACCGATTTGGAGCATCATCTAGAGCGCTTGACGCTAGATATTCCAGAGACGAATATAGATGATATCACACTTAGGTTGTAGAGATATGTGATTGGGGTCCTAGGACCTTTTAGGAGGTTCCTATGTAGGGTGGCCCGAGCAGTGGTTTCTTATCGTGATCATTGCCAGGGATAGGATGATCGATTTTGTAGACTCATGACATTTTTTATTTTTGTGTTATCATTTTTGCCGATCATAAGGTGTTTTTCGACCTATGATCGAAGATGTATATTTTGAAACACTACTTCTATGCTATGATATATCATTATTACTGGCTATCTTGTGTAACATGTTGTCAAATGTTTTTAACTTTACTATTTTGATTATTGCAAATGTCTATTTATCATACTAGAAGAAACTGCATCTACTAATGTATTTAAATGTCCTGGAATATGTTGATATTCAATGTAGTCAAATTCACGTTCCAAGAGACGAACTCTCAAAAATAACTTTAATAACACTGGATTCTAATGGCATAAACCCTGTTAAGCTGTAACACAACGAGTTCAGAATCCAACCTAACAATCAAACTCTGAATCCCAAATGAGATGGATTCAGATAATAACTCAATCACTGCATTATACTCTGCAATGTTATTCGTTGTTTGATCGAGGCTTACCCCATGCATAGATACTAACTCATCAGAGGGTGAATATATAACCCAAGCTGCGGAAGAAATGTTCCATGTATTATGATAAGCACCATCAGCAAAACCAATGTATGTTTGAAGAGACGTCGACATCTGCAATATCAAGAGTAAAATCAAGATAAGCATGAATAATGATAAGAGCACTCTCTAAACTAGGCACACTTTTCTAATCTAAAACACCCCAGCAGTAAAGAAACTAATCTAACAAAAAATCTCCACACCGAGTTTAAGCATAATATCTCTTCAAATAAAGTCCATTTCTGGGTTTACCCAAAGAGACACTGTCAAAATCTATCAATTCATAAGCCCCTTTTTCCAGATTTCGCTTAACAATATAAGGACCATGCCACACAGGTACAAATTTTCCAACTAATAGATTATCATTTGCTTGATCATATAGTAAAACTAGATCTCCTTCTGAAAAATTGCAAGGTGTAACATTTCTATCGTATTGAGCTTTCACTCGTTTCACATGAGTCTCATTTGCTATTGCAGCAGTGCGTCGATTCTCATCTAACTGAGCTAAGTACAAGAAATTTTTTTCCTCTTCAGAAGTAGCTGGGAGTAATTCTATGGCTAATTGCAATGACAGAATTTCACATTCAATAGGTAACACTGCTTCCAAGCCGTAGACCAGTTGAAAAGGAGTGAAACCAGTTAATGTTTTTACTGAGGTCCGATATGCCCAAAGTGTTGAAAATAACATGGTATGCCAATTCGACTTATGAATACCAATGATTCGTCTGATCATAGTGACTAAAACTTTATTGATAGCTTCAACCAGACCATTAGCCTACAGGTAATATGGAGTAGAACTATCGTGGCGTAGGCCAAGTTGATCTGTCAGTTCAGTCATCATGATGTTTTGAAAGTGACTTCTATGATCAGTAATAATAGCTTGAGGAACACCGAATCTAGCAATTATATGATTGAATACGAAAGTTGCAGCAATCTTGTCGTCTGCCGAAAAGGTAGGCATTGCCTTGGCCCATTTAGTAAAATAATTTATTGCTAAGATGTTATATGCATGCCCCTCGGCCGAGTGAGGGTTACATGTAATAAAGTCAATACCCCATTTTGCGAAAGGACCGATAGAAATTATAGGGTGAAGAGGAGCGGGTGGAGCGTGCATTTTACGATCAAAGATTTGACAATTATGGCATTTCTGGACTGCATAGATACAATCTTTGAATAAGGATGGCCAAAAATAACCAGCGTGCAATATCTTCTGGGCTGTGGCATGCCCAGACATATGACTACCACATGCTCCAGAGTGACAATCATCCAGAACCTTTTCAGCTTCTTCATGATTTAAACAACATCGAAAAACAGAATCTGCTCCATGACGATAAAGTGTATCACCAATAATATTGTACTGTTGGGATTGGAAACGTATTTTCCGTCGCTAATATCGTGAGATTTCAGGCCAAAAATATTGGGTTTGGAGATAAACAATAATATCTCCATACCATGGATCAAGAGTACTGATAAGAAACAAGGATTCATCCACAATAGGATCTTCCGCCACAGTTTCAGAATCAGTACGTGGAAAATCACACATTAGTTCGGCAAAAACCAAGGATTTCTTTGCCTTGGATTTTTCAAATTCCAAGTCAAATTCCTGCAGGATAACTATCCATTTGGAATACTTGCTGCCTAGCAATTGTTTGGTCAAAATATACATCATAGGGTTACATTCAGAAATTACCGTGGTTTTTCGTAATAAGATGTAGTGACGAAATCTTTGGACAACTTAAATAGCTTCTAAGGCCAATTTCTCCATATGTGAATATTTAATCTTATTCAGATGAAGAGTTAGACTAAGATAGTAAATCACATGTTCACTGTTGAATTCATCTTCCTGAACTAAATCCATCCCAATAGTGTAATGAGAAGCTGCGAGGTACAAAAATCCTGGTTGTAATTGGGAGGATGCAGTAACAGTTCATGGGTCAATGCATGCTTGAGTGCATCAAAGGATCGATCAGTGATCTCATCCCAAAAGAATGGAATGTTCTATTTTAACAACCTGGTGAAACCTTTCATTATCTCAGCGTAGTTAGGAATGAAACGACATAAAAAAATTTCTTTCCCTTGCAAACTTTGGAGTTGGCGAAGAGTCAAAGGAGGAGGTAGATTGACAATAGCTTCCACCTTCGAGGGGTCAACACGAATGCCTACCTTTGATACGATAAATCCCAGTAAGTGACTCATTTCTACACAGAATACACATTTGTGTGGATTCAGTCGAATTCGATAATGCTTACATCTCATAAAGATAGCTCATAAATGAATGAGATGATCAGCTCTACGTACTAAATGGGCAAGTAAATCATCGAGATAAGGCTGCACAATGTAGTTGAAGTCATGAAATGCATAAGACATAGCCCTTTGAAAAGTTTCTCCAGCGTTCTTCAATCCAAAAGGTAATTTGCAATAAGAAAATGTCCCCCATGGACAAATGAAAGTTCTTTTAGCTTGATCAGCAGGGAGTATGTTGATTTGATTGTAACCGGAAAAACCATCCATAAAAGAAAACATTTCAATGCCAGCACAATCATCAATAATTTGATCGATATAGGGTATTGGATAACTGTCTTTAGGACAAGCTCGATTAATATCCCTATAGTCGATACATACTCTTAACGTTCCTTGTTTTTTGTTGACAGGAACAATATTCGATACCCAATCGGTTAAAGGAATTGGATAAATGAAACCTGCATGAAGTAATTTCTCAATTTCGGCTTTTATAGCATTATCTTTTTGCATATGTTTCTGACGTAAGCATTGTTGGACAGGTTTAGCATCTGGGTATGTTTTAATTTCATGGACAACAATTGACAGATCGATTCCTGGCATTTCTTCATATGACTAGGCAAACACTTCACGAAATTCTTCAAATAGGGCTTTGTAAGTTTGGATTTCATCGTTTGTACAACAAGCACCTATATGAATGTTTTCAATAATTCCAGGCTTAACCGAAATGTCAATAGGAACCGTTCAAGAAATATTTTCTAAATTTAACTCAGAATTAGAATGTTGCAATGGATTCTGCGGTTCCTTGACATAGTCAGTCGTAAAAATAGAAGAGAAATCATTTTCAAAATGATCAAGCTCAGCTAAAAATGAAGACCAGTGATGCAGATCTTCCCATGGTAAATCATCAACAGACAATAGTTCACAAATTTACTCATCAGAATGAACAGGATTAGAAAACATTGATGAAGTTGAGTTTGATATTGAAAGTGAATCTCCATGGATCACATTCATTGGATCAGTTTCAGTTGAATAGGCATCAGAAAATGACTGTACGGCCTGATATGCAATTTCAAAGGGACTCAAAGGCATCGCGCCACCAAATGAATCCACCTCAGAATCAGAAGGTATGATCCAAAGATCATCAAAAGTAAGAGTGTTCGATGAAATCATATGAATAGTTGCAATAGAAGGCAATACGTTAGGAGGAGGGGAGGAAAAAGTTCCTAGTAAACCAAAATCTTTGATCAAACCTACACCAACATCCTTGTAAGGGATAGTTGTTTTACCGATGTGTTGAATACTATTTGTAGAGGCTAGGTCGAATGAGAAATAAGTCACCTGGTCTATTGTAACAATCTTTACGTTATGAGGAAACGTGATAAGCCAAAAGACCGATGAA